>CAUYQU010011970.1:0-105027 GCA_963574635.1 Cheracebus regulus
AAGTCTATAAATGTAATCCACCACATAAACAGAACCAAAGACAAAAACCACATAATTATCTCAATAGAAACAGAGAAGGCCTTTGACAAAATTCAACAGCCCTTTATGCTAAAAAATCTCAATGAACTAGGTATTGACGGAATGTATCTCAAAATAGTAAAAGCTATTTATGACAAACCCACAGCCAATATCATACTGAATGGGCAAAAACTGGAAGCATTCCCTTTGAAATCTGGCACTAGAAAAGGATGTCCTCTCTCACCACTCCTATTCAATATAGTATTGGAAGTTCTAGCCAGAAAAATCAGGCAAGAAAAATAAACGAAATGTATTCAATTAGGAAAGGAGGAAGTCAAATTGTCACTATTTGCAGAGGACATGATTTCATATGTGGGAAACCCCATCATCTCAGCCCAAAATCTCCTGAAACTGATAAGCAAATTCAGCAAAGTCTCAGGATACAAAATCAATGTGCAGAACATACAAGCATTCCTATACACCAAAAACAGACTAACAGACAGCCAAATCAAGAATGAACTGCCATTCACAATTGCTACAAAGAGAATAAAATACCTAGGAATACAACTAACAAAGGATGTAAAGTACCACTTCAAGGAGAACTACAAACGACTGCTCAAGGAAATAAGAGAGGATGCAAACAGATGGAAAAACTTTCCATGCTCATGGTTAGGAAGAATGAATATTGTGAAAATGGCCATACTGCCCAAAGTAATTTATAGATTCAATGCTATCCCCATCAAGCTATCTACGACCCTCTTCACAGACAGGAAAAAACCACCTTAAACTTCATGTGGAACCAAAAGAGAGCTTGCAAAGCCAAGACAATTCTAAGCAAAAAGAACAAAGCTGGAGGCATTACACTAACTGATCTCAAACTATACTACAAGGCTACAGTAATCAAAAGAGCATGGTACTGGTACCAAAACAGAGATATAGACCAATGAAACACAACAGAGGCCTCAGAGGCAATGCCACACATCTACAACCATCTGATCTTTGACAAATCTGACAAAAACAAGCAATGGGGAAAGGATTCCCTGTTTAATAAATGGTGTTGGGAAAACTGGCTAGCAATATACAGAAAGTAGAAACTTGACCCCTTCCTGACACCTTACACTAAAATTAACTCCAGATGGATTAAAGACTTAAACATAAGACCTAACACCATAAAAACCCTAGAAAAAAACCTAGCCAAAACCATTTAGGATATAGGCATAGGCAAGGACTTCGTGACTAAAACACCAAAAGCAATGGCAACAAAAGCCAAAATAGGCAAATGGAATCTAATTCAACTCCAAGACTTCTGTACAGCAAAAGGTACAATCATTAGAGTGAGCCAGCAACAAACAGAATGGGAAAAATTTTTTACAATCTACCCATTTGACAAAGGGCTAATATCCAGAATACAAAGAACTAAAACAGATTTACAACAAAAAAACAAGCAAACCCATTCCAAAGTGGGTGAAGGACATAAACAGACACTTTTCAAAAGAAGACATATATGAGGCCAACAAACACGAAAAATGCTCATCATCACTGGTCATTAGAGAAATGCAAATCAAAACCACATTTAGATACCATCGCATGCCAGTTAGAATGACGATCATTAAAAAATCTGGAGGCAACAGATGCTGGAGAGAATGTGGAGAAATAGGAACACTTTTATACTGTTGCTGAGTGTGTAAATTAATTCAACCATTGTGAAAGACAGTGTGGACATTCCTCAAGGACCTAGAAATAGAAATTCTATTTGACCCAGCAATCCCATTACTGGATATATACCCAAAGGATTATAAATCATTCTATTATAAAGACACATGCACATGTATGTTCATTGTGGCACTGTTTACAATAGCAAAGACCTGGAACCAACCCAAATGCCCATCAATGATAGACTGGACAAGGGAAATGTGGCACATATACACCATGGAATACTATGCAACCTTGAAAAAGGATGAGTTAGTGTCCTTTATAGGGACATGGATGAATCTGGAAACCATCATTCTCAGCAATCTGACACAAGACCAGAAAATCAAACACCGCATATTCTCAATCATAGGTGGGGGTTGAACAATCAAAACACATGGACACAGGGAGGGGAGCATCACACACTGGGGTCTGTTGGGGGAGGATTATGGGAGGGACAGCATGGGGTAGGGAGTTGGTCCCTACATGATAACATGGGAAAAATGCCAGATACAGGTGACGGGGGAATGAGGCAGCAAACTGCATTGCCATGTATGTACCTATGCAACAATCCTGCATGTTCTGCACAAATACCACAGAACCTAAAGTGCATTTATATATATAATATATATATATAAATTATTTAGACTAAAACATGATAGGTATCTTTGATGAATTTGTCAATTTATTGTTCTTCAATTTAATAAGGTTATATATTAATGAATATTAGCAATATCAGGGTAAGAACCAACCTTATATAACTAACATAAAAATAATGTATATTTACCTTATTGTTCTTTTTTCTGATGTCTCTCCCATTGCTAAAGACTGAAATGCCAAGCACTGTTGTAATAAAAATCAAAGCCTCAGAATTGGGATGAAAATATATTTAGTTTCTTACAAAACAGGCAATACTTCTGAGTATTAAATCTAGGAAGAAAAATATAATAATCTATTATGTAAAATTAGCCTAATTCCTTGTGAACATTAACATTATTTTCTCATTTCTCTGAATTGGTCATTATTTTAAGGTTAATAATTTTTAAATTCCCAAGAATACCATAGAAATTAATTTTTTATTTGAAAGAAAATGATTTTTTGTATGATATTTGTACTCCTGTCAGGTCCAATTTACTTTTAAAATGAATTGGTTATTCAGTGTTATATAATAGGTCCTATTTAAGATACTAATTCTATTATAAAAGGAAACTTCACCAATATCTTAGTCTTCTCAATGCTCTGTAGTCATTTTCAGAAGTTTTTCTCACTAGTTTGTAAATTTTTCTTAATAGAGCAGTCCCTATTAGTTCTGTTTACCAATAACTAGCTTTAATTGAATTATTTGATTCTAAAACATCTCATGAAAATAAAATCCAGCTATGTTAAATGGGAAATAGAGCAAATTACATTGTGTTCAAAATCAATTACATGGAAATGTAATAGTAGTTGGACTCACATTTGTTACAACACTCAGGTCAGAGTAGAACAGCATCTGAGAGTCACTCAACATAACGTGGCTTTCAACATAATCTCAATGATTTTTATTTCAAGCTTTATTCAGACACACAAAGAGTACTTGAAGCCTCTTAAAGCTTATAATGTAATCTATTATGTGTGATTTCAGTGGGACAATCATTTTATAAAACAAAGATAACAATAAACTGTTACCCTTAAAATTATCTTCTCATGTTTGTGTTAATCCCATTATATTTTAGCAGACTTCTGTAGGGAACAAAAATGTAGGCGTAAATTTTGTTGTATATGTTTCACTGTGATATGCAAATGTATTTGTAACAATTTAGGTATAGCTAGCAGGATCTTGAATCTCTGCACTGAATTCCTTCATAATTCTACAAAATTGTACTTGATATATTTCAAATGCTTAGTGAGTAGACTCAGCAACACCATTTCACTTTTTGTCTGTGTTCCTACTCAAATCTCATTTTGAATTGTAGTTCCCATACCCCCTACATGTCATGGATGGGACCATGTGGGAGATACCTGAGTCATGCAGCAGTTACCTCTATGCTGTTCTCATGATAGTGACTGAGTTCTCATGAGATCTGATGGTTTTATGAGGGTCTTTTCCCCATTTTGATCAGCACTTCTCCTTGCTGCAGCAAAGGACATGTTTGCTTTCTCTTCTGCCATGATAATATGTTTCCTGAGGCCTCCCCAGCCATACTGAACTATGAGTCAAATAAACTTCTTTCCTTTATAAATTCATCAGTCTCTTGTATGTATTTATTAGTAGAGTGAGAAAGGACTAATACACCATCTTGGATGGCATTTTGCTTATAACTTAATACTTCATTGTTGAATGACTGAATGTAAGTCCACAATTTTAACCATATTTTCTTAGTATTTTGTGTCTCCCTATCCATCTACTTATATACTTTAGAGTAAAAATCATATTAAGTCATAGTAAATTGTTAGTAAGGTATATGGGTTATATTTAATAAATGTTCAAATGAATACATGGATTTTATTTAGATTATTAACTACTAAAAATTCACAAGTATATTAAAAGAAACAAAAATATTGAAGAATTATAATTTTTAATATAAGTTATCCTACTATTGAGTATTGAAGAACTATTATTGTTAATGTAAAGTATCCTAATATTGAGTATGTGTAGAAATAAATACTGGCAATAAATTCCATTTGACATATTTAATTTTCTAGAATATTACATTTGATAACATCAGTACTTCATGAAAGATCACTATATAGTAAACTTGGAACTAAAGAATGTAAAACTATGCTTTCTTGAATACACAATCAAGACATCATCAAGTAAATAAGAGTTATTTAACCTATTTGTTTTAGACAGAATGTTTATATCCTCCCCCAAATCCATTTATTAAAGTCCAAACCCCCAATGTGATGGTGATTGGAGATGGGGCCTTTGAGAATTAATTATGTTTAGATGAGGTGATGATGATGGGGCCCCCATGATGTGATTAACTTCTTTATAAAAAGAAGAGTAGATACTGGAGCTCTCCCCAGATAACCTATGAGGACACAGGTTGAGATCGGCCATATACATGCCAGAAAGACCTCACCTGAACCCAACTATGCTGGCACCCTGATCTCAGACTTCTAGCCACCAGAACTAAGAAATAAAATCTGTTGTTTAAGTCAACCTTTCTATAGTATTTTGTTATAGCAGCCCAAACTTGCTTCAGATAATCTCTAAAAGTAAGTTTATTTTTCTTTAAAGTGAATATGATATCTATATTCCCTACTTGACTTGCAGGGATTATGTTGAAATATCAAATTATCTCACTGTGCTTATGATTTGCATTTCTCTGATAATGATGCTGAGCATTGTTTTCTTATGTCTGTTGGAAATTTGCATGTCTTCTTTTGAGAAATGTCTGTTTAGGTCTTTTGCACATTTTAAAAGCAGATTATTTTTTTTGTTGCTATTGAGTTGTTTGTGTTTCTTATATATTCTGGAAATTAACCCACTGTCAGATGCATAGTTTGCAAGTACTTTCACACATTCTTTAGGTTGTGTCTTCATTTTATTGATTGCTTTCTTTGACATTCAGAAGCTCTTTAGCTTGATGTAATCCCATTTGTCTATTTTTGCTTTTGTGCCCTGTGCTGTTAAGGCCTTATTAAAAAATCCTCACTTCATTTCAGTTAGAATGGCTAACATTAAAAAAAGACAAAAGATAAAAAAATGCTGATAAGAATACAGAAAAAAAGAGATATCTTATATATCATTTTTAGGATGTACATTACCATAGTCATGAAAGAAACATATATAAGTTTCTTCAAACACTAAAAATAAAACTACCATATGATTCTGCAATCCCATTACTGGGTATATATCCAAAGAATTGAAATAAATATGTTGAAGATACATCAGTACACTGCATATTGTAGTACAATTCACAATAGCTGAGATAATAATCAACTTACATGCCCATCTAATGATGAATGAATAAGGAAAACATGACTTTTCAAGTAATATTTCAGCTATTTATTTAATTATCTTATCTGTAGCAGCCTTGCCTTCATCACTTCATTATTTCAATCAGATAAAACTACTTATTATTATTTTTAAAATATATTCTCTCAAAGAAATTGTACCATCATATTTTCCAAATAAACGTGTAATTTGGGTCCCTTGAAGGAAGATTGGATGAGTCCTGATTTATCTACTCCTTATCTTTGCTTCATTTACTAAAAGGGAGGTGTGAGTGATTATTAGAAATAAAAGATAATCGTGTTTTTTGAAGGAGTTAACGTCAACTACTCTTAAAATTGAGCAAATAACTATAGAGAAAAAAATGAGATCAACTAAATTTGATTAATGCAGAAAGAACCAGGAAAGGGATAAAATAACAAAATAGTAATAAAAAAAATAGTAAAATAAAAATAAATAGTAGGTCACAAGGGTGTTTGGATGTCCTCAGTTTACTCTTTCAGATTTACTTTCTAACTTTCTCATCTTTCACCTCTTTTTCTCAGCATAGAGAATCTTGTCTGTATTCCCAGAGTATCTTTGGTAAACCAATGGAAACCCCACTGCTTTGTTAGGGACAGGCTAATTTTATTGACTGCAGAATGTTGGATGCAATGATTGTTGTCACTGAAACATGAGGGTTTTCATTTGAATTTGCTATTCACAAGACCTTTTATAGCACCAGCCTCTACCAATTTACTAAATGTCTTATACAACATCACAATACCCCACCATTTCTTTTGAATATCATAATTAAAAGTGTAGACTATTAAAAATTGGCTTAAATCCAGGAATTTCACATCTTTCTATACATTCTATTGTAAAAAGAAATTTATCTTAAGGAAAGTCAGATGCATTGTTAATAGCTAATTTATGTTAAAAACTATTAGACAATATCTTGCAAATTTGAAGTCCTAATCTGTCTGAGTTTATGTTTTCTGTACTATAAGCATGAATATACAATTTTCTTCCATAGGCATAATATATAGCTAGTAAATATATATTTTTTCAATATTCAGTTAGGCTTCATTTACTTGGTGACAATGGATACTTTATATAAGCAGCCAAGGAAATGAGTTGGGAAATTAGAGGAAAACATTTTTTAAAAGGCTCTGATATGGTTTGACTGTGTCCTTAACCAAATCTCATTTTGAATTGTAGTTCTCTTAATCTCTACATGTCACAGGAGGGACCTGGTGAGAAGTGACTGAATCATGGGGTCAGTTTCCCTCATGCTGTTCTTGTGATAGTGAGTGAATTCTCATGAGATCTGAAGGTTTTATTAACATCTGGCATTTCTCCTGCTGGCATTCATTCTCTCTTCTGCAGCCCTGTGAAAAGGTATCTTCTGCCACAATTGTAAGCTTTCTGATGCCTCCCCAGCCATGTGGAATGGTGAGTCAATTAAACCTCTTTTCTTTATATATCACCTAGTCTTGGATATTTCTTCATAGTAACATGAGAACAAGCTCTTTTTTGAGGTCACATCCAATTGAATATTGAATATAATTCAGAAAATATTATTAATTATTCTTATGTTTTGAGCAGATATTATTCTTATGTTTTTTATTTTCTTTCCTAATAAAGCCTTACTCTTAAGAGACTTTGTTAAATCCCTCTCCTGATTTGATTCCCTCCATTTTTAAAAGGAAAAAAGACATAAATGGTAGTTATATGGACCTTGCTTCTCATAAAATAGAATGTCCTCTACCTGAAATAATCAAAAGTATCACAGAGACAGAATATAATTCTATTTCTTATATACATTAGGGCAGGCTTTGTCTATTGTCTCAGAGCAATACACAGAACTGACTTCATTTTCTATATCCAAAACTATTACAAAGAAAAGTTTCAATTATATATATATATTTTTGATGTGAGACATGATAAATAGGCTTCTTGTATTCTCTCACAGTAATATGCATGCATTAAAGGAGCAAATATTCTCATTAAATTAAGCAGACTAAACCATAACATTTGCCTCTACTCTATTGTCTTGTTATAACTCAACCAAATTATAATATGGTAATGAAACAGCACAAATCTTGAGGTATTTTGTTCAAAAGCATTATAAGTCAATAGACCTGATAAGTCTTAGGATTGTTCATGAATCACTTATAGCAACTAATTTGAAAGTGAACGGGTAGAATTTGAGATTCTATTTTCCATAATAAACTGAATGGCTTTCAGGAGGGTATGTTCTCTTTCTGGTAATTCTAGGTTCTGCTGAATTGCAGGTTTAGCTGCCACCAATGGATTTCAAGCTGGGGCTTATCTGGGGTTCCTTGTGCAACTGAATAGACTGACAAAAATAATTACTGTATTACTGGGGTAATTTATCTTGACTGTTAAGGGAAAATAAGGTGACTACTCAACAGAGGTGCAATGGAAACCAGAAGTATGTATAGAACCCTGGGGATTCTCTGTAGCACCTCTTGTAGTGTCCATATGGTTCAAAATAATGAAATCCTTGTACACCTACATATAGGCATCAGAAAACCAAACCAAACCAAAACAAAACAAAACCTCTGTTCTGTAAGCACAAGATTAAAGTCACACTATTAGGCAACTGTCTGATAGCAAAGAATCTGTAGAATGGGTGGTAGAGAAAGAAAAGTCATAAATGTCAATAAAGTCCTTATAACTAGTTACAGAAATTTTTAAAAATGAGGTCTTAAACCATATTTTATTTTTTGTACCATATAAATTTACCTATTTCAAATAATTTATTTCTCTTGATCATTTTATCTCTTTGCAATTATATATATAATATGTGATAATGGCAATCAAAATTGTAGTTTATGTCAACATTTAGAAAGGATAATTGTGGACAAAATACGAAACTAGAGATGAAATGGTCATTAGAGCCAGATATCTGAAACATGAAAGTGAAATGATGACCTAGCTGATGTTGGAGATGGTATTGAAGCATTTTGGAGATTTGTTAATTTATCTGGAGCTTTTTATGGGATATCCTACTTAGATTAGGAGGGCACATTTAAGAATTTGTCCAAATTGGTTAGAAAGTGCACGTGTGTATGTGTGTGTGTGTGTGTGTGTTTGTGTGTGTATACGTGTTAAGAGGAATTGATGTAGACTATAGAAAGTTTGTAGCTTTTTTTTCTTTTAATCTTCTTAGGACATACAAATTTCAATTTGAGAAACTACCTGTTCACCACAGTTTGAAGTACTAGTAAGAATATAATAAAGATGCTCTGTTTTACCTAGAATATAATAAAGATGCTCTGTTTTACTCTCTTCAAGTGAGATATTCATGACTGAAGCTAAACTAATGATCTCATCTTTCTTAATATGCTGACCTCAAATGGTGTGACAGAATAAAAGAAAAAATCTGGAGATAACAGATGCTGGAGAGGATGTGGAGAAATAGGAACACTCTTACACAGTTGGTAGGAGCGTAAATTAGTTCAACCATTGTGGAAGACAGTGTGGTGATTTCTCAAGGATCTAGAAATAGAAATTCCATTTGACCCAGCAATCCCATTATTGGGTATACACCCAAAGAACTGTAAATCGTTCTACTATAAAGACACATGCACACGTATGTTCATTGCAGCCCTGTGTACAATAGCAAAGACGTGGAACCAACCCAAATGCCCATCAATGATAGAGTGGACAAAGAAAATGTGATATACATACACCATGGAATACTACGCAGTCATGAAAAACAATGAGTTCGTGTCCTTTGTAGGGACTTGGATGAATCTGGAAACTGTCATTCTCAGCAAACTAACACAAGAACAGAAAGCCAAACACCGCATATTCTCACTCATAGGTGGGTGTTGAACAATGAGAACATGTGGACTCAGGGAGAAGAGCATCACACACCGAGGGGGGGCAATTGGGGGGGTAAGGGAGAGACAGCAGGGGGTGAGGAGGGATAACATGGGGAGAAATGCCAGATATAGTATGCACCTAAAGTAAAAAAAATAATAATAATAAAAATAAAAAAAAGAAGTGAATGCAGTATAAGATGTCCTTGTGGAATACATTGCTCCAAGTTGCCTTAGGTCCTAAAATGGTTTTTGTTTTGCTTCCAAGTCTCCTTGATCTCTATTCTCTCCGTTATTACCAAATACTGTTTACTTTCAACATATTTATTTTTCACTTAACTTGGTCAAATGTCAATTATAAATTTTGCAATCAAGTAAATCAAATTGATAGTCATGGTACAGAGGCATTAATTCTTTTCTATTTCAATCTATCTTCGGTATTAGGTTGGTGCAAAAGCAATTGTGGTTTCTGGCATTAAAAGTAATGGTGTAAATCACAACTACTTTTGTACCTGCCTAATATTATTCTTAATAAGAATCAATGTTAAACTATATTCAATATCTTTTTTCATCTATGAAAATCTTTATAGTCTTTCTCTTACACAGTAATTTATTTATTAATATTCTGAAAAGATATCCTTGAAATAATTTTTATTTTTTTAGTGGGTAATATATTAGTGGTTATATTTTAGTAGTTATGAACTCACAATGGAATTCTGTACACTTTTTAGTATGATATTAATTTTTTAAGGTTTCAATAAATATATCTCTGAATTTTATATAACTATATATCCCAACATTATCTTAAATGAATTAAATGACATTAGACTTAACTATTCCTGAAGATTTGATGAAGTTTACCTTGTTACATAAAAGTCTTGGGCTTATTTATTTTATTAACTAATTCTCAGATACTTATTCAATTTATTATTTCTTTCTGACTTCATTTCTGAGAATTAATATTTTTCTAATTGAATTTCAAATGTAACTTTAGAATCTCTACATTAGATTTAGCAAATTGTCATCCTAAGCCCCATGTAGATTTTTTATCGTTTTGAAACCTAATCCCTTTTAATATGAAAACCAAACAATAGGACTGAAAAAATTTTAAAATGTTCTGTTTTCATAAATGTTTTGTTTGTTTGTTTGAGAAGTTGCCAGTCTGTCACCCTGGCTGGAGTGCAGTGGCATGATCAAAGCTCACTGCAGCTTGTAACTCTCGAGCTCAAGAGATTCTCCTGCCTCTGCCTCCCAAAGTGCTAGAAGTATCAGCATGAGCCACAATACTCATGGTATTTAAATAAAGCTATTTAAGCATTGTTAAAAATTCATATTGTGAATGCTAATATATCCGAACATGACCTGAAATTAGTCATACATTTGTCAATATTTATTGACTGTCTCTAAACTATAGCCCTCTTCTCACTGATAAAACACAACAGTGCATAAATCAGAATTTTCTAATTTCTTTTTTTCTCCTTCCTTCCTTCCTTTCTTCCTCTCTCTCTCTCCTCTCTCCTCTCTCTCTCTCTTTCTTTCTTTCTTTCTTCTTTATTTCTTGATGGTATTTCACTCTTTTTGCCCAGGCTGGAGTACAATGGTGTGATCTCAGCTCACTGCAACCTTTGCCTCCTGGGTTCAAGCAATTCTTCTGTTTCAGCCTCCCAAATAGCTGGGATTACAGGTGCCCACCATCACGTCTGGCTTATTTTTTATTTGTTTTTTTAGAGATGGGGCTTCACCATGTTTGCCAGGCTGGTCTTGAACTCCTGTCCTCAGGTGATCTGCCTGCCTCACCCTCCCAAAGTGCTGAGATTACCGGCATGAGTCATCGTGCCCAGCCAGAATTTTCTAAATTCAAAAGATTGTATTTGTAAAAGAAAAAAAAGAAGGCTGCAGTTAAGATACACCCCAATACCAGCTACATATTGCCACATAGCCAAAAAATGTCATCCTGATTTCCTTGAAATACTGCCTCTAATCAGAATAAAATACAAAATGTAAGCATTACATTTCTGCCAGCATGATTCAGTCAAATTAAACCAATCAACTACAGACAAATTAGCTTAAACAGCTCTGCTTGCCTTAAAAAGAATGTCAATAACATAATAGCCAATCATGAAAAAGGTCAAATTATTTCCTCCTTTATGCTTTAGCAACTGTGCTGTCACTGCTGTGGGTGAATCTTCTTACCATGTTCAGTTTGAGGTCTCCCAGTTAACAAACCTATCTGTCTTTGGCCAATAAACTTTTAAATTGTTGCTTACTTGATCTTAATTTCATTTTTGACACCAGCATGGATATGGGCAACAAAGAAGTAAATAAACAACATATGTAGGATAAGATGAAAATACATGCTATGAGGTGAAGCAGAGAAATAAATAGAATGTTATGTGATGGCATTGATTAGTATAATCAGAGAAGGCCTCATTGAGAAGGTAACAGTTGAGAAGACACTGGGAAAAGATAAGTAAACCAGTCATCTAGTTATCTGGGAAAATAAGGTTTCCAGCAGAAGGAACTATTTGCAAGAGACTGTTGCAATGTTTGTGAAGTATAACTAGGCTGATATACCTGAAGGTACCGGAGTAAGGAAATGATTAGATGAAGATAAGAGCAAAGAAGACAAAGGAAGGGTGTTTACAGAAGGTGGGGGCTGGGCCATCTTAGAACTTTAGTTTTGGTGCTGAGCAATGTGGGAGACCATTGGAACATGTTGGGCAGAGATTAACATCTCCTGATTTATATTTTAAAGTTATCACCCTGAATGTTGTGTAGAGACATTTATAAACTTATTTCTATTCAATTCAATATTTTATTCCTATTCAATGTTAATTGAAAATGTCAAATAAATTCTTTAGAACACAAGGTTAAGGAGACAAGTTTGAGGGTAAAGAAGGTAGGTGTATTAATAAATTTATAAAAATTATGTTTAAATAGTTAGATTTCACCCTTACCAAGTGTCTATTCCAGTAAGGGCAAACCTCTGCTCTTTCCATGCTGGAAGAGGTCCAATATAATCAATCTTTCACCAAGCAGCTGGCTGATTACCCTGAGGGATGGTGCCATATTGAGGGCTCAGTGTTGGTCTGTGCTGCTGGCAAATTGGGCACTCAGCAGTGGCTGTAACCAGGTCAGCCTTGGTGACTGGAAGTCCATGTTGCTGGCCCATACATAATTCCCATCCCTGCCACCATGGCCACTTTGTTCATGGGCCCATTGATCAATGCCAGGGGTGGCTGGGGAAAGAGGCTGAGTGGTATCCACAGAATGGGTCATGCTATCCACTTGATTATTAAAATCCTCCTCTCCTGAGGTCACCCATTGGTGAGCACTCACATGGGATACAAATATATTCACAATTTTTGATGACTTAGAGAGGTCCATCCACACACCTCTTCCCCAATTTTCTTTGTCACCAATTTTCCAATCATGCTTCTTCCAAGTCACTGACCATCCGACCAAACCATTAGTCATTTCTTCTTTCATGCAAAGTGCATCCAGGTACCCACTAGACATACTGTAAGTCAGACCTGAGCTAAAACTCCATTAATTACCTGACCTCCATAAGCCCCTACTTAAACTGAGCTAAAATTCCACTAATTACCTGACCTCCATAAGTCCTGTCTTAAACTGGAGGACCACAATGGTGTTTTGGGTGCTCTAGAATGAACATCAGCTAAGAAACAGCGTTCATTAGTCCCTGAAATGTCTGATCACTTCCCTTTCCTCAGTGCACAGTTACCTTGGTAAATGGCCAGAGATCTCCTTGGGGAATGATTGGAGGAAGTTTCACTGTATAAATTGTTGGTAATGTAGTGGGGTCTTTTCTCAAGGGGACTTTGCTTCCCCTTTATTCAAGGAGTTCTGGGTCTGTAAACTGGCTCAAGTCTAGAAATTGATTGAAGGACTATTTTGATTGCTGCTTTGTGTCTGCTGTCCATTATGGTAGCTACATCCACTTTGCCTCTGATGGTTGAAGCCTACCACCTTGAGTTCCGATTATTCACATTGTATTTAAATTCTGTAGTTGAATGACTACAGTTTCCACTGTTAGATCTGACATACAAAGGAGAGCAATTGCAGGGCTCTTCAGCGATACAGGTGCTGCCCTCACAAATCTATTGCATAAGGCATTGGTCAAGAGAATATCTTCTAAACCCTCCCAGCTGGGATGAGTAGGTCTAAAGTGTCCAATCCACTCCATCATCCCAATCTCCCTAAGCCTTTGGATCCCTTCCTCTACATTAAACCAAGGGACATCAGGCATTTCCAGCTCACTCACAGTCGTCCATATTTTAATCCACATTTCAGCTAACCAAGCAAATAAACTATTAGAACCTTGTTTAACTCCCCGAGCTGCAATATTAAATGCAGAGTCCCTATTTAGTGGGCCCAAATCAATAAATTCAGCCTGACCCAATTCTATGTTTCTTTCACAATTATCCCATACCCTTAGTATCCATCCCTATGCCTCTTCTCCATATTTCTGTTTATACAAGTTAGAGAACTAAAGCACTTCTTTTTGAGTGTAGCATACCTCCTCATGGGTCATACTCTCAACCTCACCTCTATGACGTCCACCAGCACTTTAGTCTAGTTATAGATCTAGAATCAAACTGGGGTGTTGGAGTGGCTCTTGAGGAGAATCGACATTATTTTGCTGGCAACTGCCTCGTGGGGAAGGGGAGGCCATCACTGTTGCCTCAAACAGCACAAGGTTTATTTCCTCAGACAAAGGTGGAAAGGCTGATGGCAGCATGGGTCAGGGAGGGGATGTTGGCACTACTGGGGTTGGGGAAGCTGTTCCTTCTGGCAAAAAGGGTTCATCAGAGTTTATAAATTCAGTGTTCCCAGTTTCATCAGGGTCCTCGCACACATCCCCTTTCCAAGTTGCAGGGTCCCATTCTTTTCCAATCAATGCCCTCACATTAACAGTAGACACCTGGCAAAGCCGTGCATGTACCTTTCATTGCAGGTCAGCCACTCACATGATAAGAGCTTGTGTCTGACTTTACACAATTTCAACTCTTTCTCTACAGGAAATAAGACTCTCACTCAGGGCAATCTTAGAAGATTTGAGGCTGAGTATGTGCGTCTGAAGCAGGGAGACATAATCCCTGAGTTCATCATTTTCTTTCATCACTTTGAGGCAGGAAGATCACTTGGACTCAGGAGGTTAAATCTGCAGTGAGCAGAGATTGAGCCACTGCATTCCAGCCTGGGTGACAGAGTAAGACTCTGCCTCAAAAAATGAAACAAGTGAGATTCTGTCTTGAAAAACAAACAAACAAAAATTGACTCCAAGGAATGTCCACTTCTTTTCCTTTTTTTACATTATTGCCATAAGAGCACTTAACATGAGATATAATCTCTTAAAATTTTGAATGTACAGCACATTCTTTTAAACTATGGGTACAATATGGTCAGCAGTTCTCTGTAAGATTCATCTTGCATTACCAAAACTTTGTTCCCATTGAACAGTAATTCCCCATCTCTCCTCTCCCTGATCTTTGGCGACAACCATTCTACTCTGAATTTGACTATTGAACCAACCAGATATTTTAGATATCTCACAGAAATGAAATTATTAATATTTATGTGTCTTTCTGTGATTTATTTCAGTTGGCATGGTATCCTCCAGGCTCATCCATGTTTTTGCCTGTGGATGATTTATTCTTTTTTTTTTTTTTTTTTTGAGATGGATTCTCACTCTGTTGCCCAGGCTGGAGTGCAATGGCACAATCTTGGCTCACTGCAACCTCCACCTTCCAGGTTCAAGTGATTCTCCTGCCTCAGCCTCCCAAGTAGCTGGTATTATGAGCATGCACCACCATGTCCAGTTAATTTTTGTATCTTTAGTAGAGACAAGGTTTCACCATGTTGGTCAGGCTGATCTCGAAGTCCTGACTGCAAGTGATCCACCCACCCCATCCTCCCAAAGTGCTGGGATTACAAGCATGAGCCACCACACCCAGCCCTATTCTTTTAAAGGTGAATAATATTCCATTGTATTTTTATTCCACCTTTTCTCTTGTAACTCCTATCCCCAGTTTTGCTTACTATGTTTTCAGTTACTAAAGTCAACCACAGTACAAAGATACTAAATTAAAAAATTCCAGAAAAAAATTCATGTTTTAAATTGGGCACCATTCTGAGTAATGTAATGAAATTGCAGCTGTAGGACTCAGTTCTGCTGAAGATGTGAATTGTTTCTTTGTGTAGTATATCTGTTGTCTACATTACCTACCCATTAGTAATTCACTAGCCCTCTCAGTTATTACATCAACTGTCTCAGTTTTGCAGTGCTTATGTTCCAGTAACACTTATTTTTAAAAATGACCCCAAACTGGGTGCTGCTGGAATATTTTTATAAGTGTTCTATTTTGTTAGTTATTGCTGTTAATATCTCACTGTGCCTAATTGATACACTGCACTTTATCATTGGTATGTATAAGAAAAAAAAAAAAACGTAGTACTTGTGGGCTTTGGCACTGTCTGCAGCTTTAGGTATCCATTAAGGGTCTTGAAACATATTCCCTGTGTTTAAAGAGGGGCTACTGTGCTCTTAAGTCATGGCTGTCTTGATAACTTTGAAATCCAAATTCTATCTCCCATAGGTAGTGAGACTGCCATGGCATCTGGCCTTTTTTTCTTTCTACTTGGCCTCTGAGCTTTATCCCTCCTCAATTATCAATTTCTCCCTGCCCCCACAAAAAAGTGAAAATGAGCTTTTGGATTTCCTTATTGCATTAGTCTGAGGTGTTGTTAATTTTTAATTGATATGTAATAGCTGTACATTTTGGGAGAGAGGTGATATTTTGATATATATATTTATATTTTAATATATATATATAAAATGTGCAATGATCAAATTAGGGTAATTAGGATATCCATTATCTCAAGCATTTATCTTTTCTTTGTGTTGGGAGCATTCCAATTATTCTTTTCTATTTTGAATATGTAATAAATTATTGTTAACTATAGTCTTCCTACTGCACTGTCAAATAACAGAACTTATTCTTTCTTTCTAACTGATTTTTGTACCTGTTAAGCATCCTCTTCCCATTTACCCTTCCCAGCCTCTGGTAACAAAAATTCTACTCTCTATCTCCAGAAAATCCATGTTTTTGGCTCGCACATATGGGGGAAAACATGTAATATTTTTCTTTTCATGCCTGGGTTATTTCACTTAAGCACATCCAGTTTCACCCATGTTGCTGAAAATGACAGGATTTTATTCTCTTTATGGCTACATAATATTCCATTGTGTATTTTTACCACATTTTCTTTATTCATTAACCCACTAATAGACACACATTAATTACATATCTTGGCTATTGTGAATAGTGCTACAGTAAATATGGGATTGCAGATATGTCTTTGAGATATTGATTTCCTTTTTTTTGATATATATACCCAGCAGTTGGATTGCTGCATCATATTGGAGTTCTATTTTTAGTTTTTTTGAGGAACACTTATACTCATTTCCATAGTGCCTTACTACTTTACGTTTCTACCAACAGTGGTTGAGTGTTTTTCTTTCTCTGTTTCCTTGCCAGCATTTGTTATTTTTTTGTATTTTTAATAATAGCCATTTTAACTATGGTAGCAATATCTCATTGTATGTAGCTTAAGTTTGCATTTGCCTGATAATTAGTGAGGTTGCACTTTTTTAAACATAGCTGTTAACCATTTGTATGTCCTCCTATGGCAAATGTCTATTTAGGTATTTTGCTCATTGCTTAATTGGATTATTTGGTTTTCTTTGCTACTGAGATGCTTAAGTTTCTTATATATTCTTATTATTAATCCCTTATCAGATACATAGTTTGAAAATATTTTTCTTAACAAAAAATATTTTTTAATTAAAAAATTTTTTTTTGCTGTGCAGAAGATTTTCAGCTTGATGTAATCACATTGGTCTATTTCTGTGCATTTGAAAAAGAGCTAATACCATTTACACTCAAACTATTTTCATAATTTGAAAAGGAGGGGACTCTAAAAGGTTTTTACTCCATAGTAAAAGAAAACTGCAAGTCAATATCACTGATGAAGTTTAATGCAAAAATCTTCAACAAAATACTAGCAAATCAAATACAAGACCATAATAAAACCATTGTTCACTATGATCAAGTGGAATTTATTTCAGAGATGCAAGAATGGTGAAACATACACAAATCAAACATGATATGTTATTTCAACTGAATCAAACACAAAAACCGTATGATCATTTCAATAGATGCTAAAAATGCATTTGATAAAATTCAGTATTTCCTCATGAAAAAAACTCTCACTGAAATTGGTATCAAAGGAACATGCTGCAACATGATAAAGGCCTTATATGTCAAACAGATGATATGCTGAACAGGGAATAAGTGAAAGCCCTTCTACTAAAATCTAGAACAAGACAAGGATGCCATTTTTTACCACTTTTACAATACATAGTTCTGTAAGTCCCAGGCAGAGCCATTAGGCAGGAGGAAGAAATAAACAGCATCCAAATTGAAAAAGATAAAGTCATATTATTCCTATTTGCAGAAAACATGGTCTTATATTTAAAAACATCTAAAGACTCCGCCACAAAACTGTTAAAACTGATAAATGGATTCAGCAAAGTTGCAAGTTATAAAATCAACATACAAAATTAGTGACATTTCTATATGCTAACAGAATTAAATCTAAAAAAATGAAGATAGCATTTCCATTTATAATAGCTAGAAAAAGGAAATAGCTAAGAATAATTTTAATGTAAGAAGTAAAAGTTGTGTTCAAGGAAAACTATAAAACATTAATGCAAGAAATTAAAGAAAACACAAAAGAGGGAATGTATCCCATGTGCATGTATTGAAATAATTAATATTTTTAAAATGTTCATATTACCCAAATAAATCTAGAGAATCAATGCAATCCCAATCAAAATACCAAATGATATTGATAGAACAATTCTAAAGCTTGTATAAAACCATTAAAAAACCTAAATACCTAAAGTCATCCTGAGCAGAAAAAAGAAAAAGAAAAATCAACGCTGCAGGCATCTTATTACCTGATTCAAATTATACAACAAAGTTACGGTAATCAAAATTACATAGTACTGGCACAGAAACAGACACATATGTTAGAATAGGCAGGTAGCCAAACATAAGCATGAGAGGGGAACCCCTAAGGAAAGGGAGGACTGGAAAAACTCACATAACAGGGACCACCCAAACAGGCATGCTAGATATAAGCAGAAAGGAGATGAAATGCCTAGGTAGAAAAGACATCCATTAAGATGCCTGGTAATCATTCACTCTGCAGTTAACCTGTGGAAATATAGCTGAGTGTATGCTGATAAGAGGGAAAACAAGTAAGACCTTAACAAAAAGAAAAGATTTTGGCACCAAAGTACAAATTAGGACAGAGACAAAAGTTTCAAGGAGATGCACAGGGATACTGAGTACATACTTAAGTGGTATATGACCTTCCTAGATAGGCACTAATGAGAAATGCAGCCACTAGGTAGGATTTGTATTCCAACACTGGGCCCACACATGTGCACCAAGAAACAGTAACAGAAGGTGCTGCAAGCATGGGGAGGGAACTAGGCAGGCACAGGAAAACTAAACAAAGAAAAGAGGCAGGAGACATGAGACAGAGGTGGAAATTTGAAGAAGTCCAACATGATAAAAATTCCCCACACAAGACCCTCAGTATGGTTTTCTGGCTGGATCAGCCCACTCCTCCCTTGAGGTGTACCTATTTTTTCTACAATAAGCTCCACACACTATATTCCTTTTCAATAAAATTATTTGCTATCTTTACACTGTCTTGTTCATTGAAATCTTTTTTCCAAAGTTAAATAAGAATTGAGACATCTGCTTTCTCCAGTAACACATAGACCAATGGAACGGGATAGAGAACTGAAGAGAGCCAATATCACATGGTGTCCACCAAGCAGACCATCCAGAGGCAAAATTTCTTATCTGAGGAATTCAGAAGTAATTTGACTTCCCTATTCTCTAAAGCTGGCATCTGCTACTAGGCTTCTTTCCCAAAAACTTATAACTAGAATTTCTATACGTGTCAAAACTCATTGTGCAACCCTTACTGTCATCAAGGCACCAAAATGTCTACAAATATAATCATCATACCAAGGCACCAAAACGTCTACAAATGTAATCATTTATCATGACCCACATGACTCATATGGTCCAAGTTACCTTAAGCTCCTCCTTTCAGATCCATAAATATCCCTAAGAAAAATCCACTGTAGTGTGCTCAGTCCCCTCTTGCTGAAGCACCTGCTACACTCTGATGCAGTGTTCTTTCTATCTAATAAAACTTTCTTTTTCAAACCTTATTGTTGTTAGTAAATTCTTTTACCATTCACAAGCCAACCACTCCCCACCATCAGGGCTCTTACACCTACCTGCCTAGCAAAAATTATTTTTGTAACTTCAAGTAAATATCTGCAAAATCTATTCATTTATTTAAAATTTGTTTCAATCCAAAATGGAAATCAGTAGGAAAAATTTATCCAACTAAACTTAGTTTTATGGAAAAAAAATACAAAAACAAGCAAAAACCCATTATTTTAATTTAAATGGCCAAAACCATTATTATATTATTAAATAAACCATTCTTCAATTTATTTTGTTTACTATGCTAAGAAAGGTATGTTTTCAAACACCTGAAATTAAATTTTAATTATTTAGCATTTAAAAAATTCATTATACCTGCCATGGAAAATGAGCATCATAAAATTTTATAAAATGAAGTGAAATTTTTAAATAAACTTCACTATTATAATCCTTCTCTGTGAATATTTTTTTAAATGTGTTAATCACCTCTACAACTACTAAGAAAAAAAGCCTTTGTTTAGACACCAAAAAATCCAAGTGTATACATTTAAGCAAAAACCAAGTGTTTGACAGAAGACAATAAAATAATTTAAAATGTGCCTCTTCTTTTTGGAATAATTTTTATGCATCAGTAAAAATCTTTCCGAACAAGTAATGGAAGAAAACATACTTAGAAAATGGCAGTCAATTACCCTTGGAAGTATTTCTGTTTATCACCATTACAATGTTGCTAAGCCTAAAAACAAATAGTATGTGAGTGTGCATTTGTCAGATAAAAATTTTGAATAATTAGTGCTCTTAAGATTAGCATAAATAGCCTAAGGGAATGTTAGTACATAAAATAAGTCAAGAAAAAAAAAAGGATAGAAGGAGAAAAAAAGTAAAATAATGTCATTAGGCTATTATATAGCAGTTAAGAATAATTTTCTATTTTTTTATTTATTTAAAAGTGCAAACATAAAACTTTGTTTTTTCTCCTACTCTGGCACAACCTGTCCTCACTCTGCCCATATAATGAGCTAACACATTTTAATGAGGTTATATTCATTTATATGATATTTTCTGAACCACTTTGGGTTATTTTTTCAAAGTAAAGTAACCAAACCATTTTAAATATTTTTAATTATCTACATAGAGCTGCTAATACCATAAGCAAAATAGATTTAAATGAAATGAGAAAGTGGTAATTTACTGCCAATCTGACATAGAAGCAGAACCATGATCCTTTCCTATTTGCTCCCATCCTTTCTTTGTACACCTCTTAAAAATATATTTTTCTACTGTTTTCAATTCAGAGTACTTTGTCATTTTTCTGATCAATATTCACCACCTTTACCCACTGGCATAGGTATGTGTCCTTGGTCTTTCCTCTTTTGAGGTTTCCTATTTTCTCAATTTAAACTTTTATTCTGTCCCAGCCATTGAAATTTTACTAGTTCTTAATAAATCTTATTTAGCTATAGTTTTGAAGATCATCTTATTTATTTTTCCCATCCATGTGCTACAGAGCTTTAACTCTGTGGACTCAGGATTCCTAGCTGCAATTAGCAAACTATCCTTTGCCTAACTTTGACAGAAAATACATTTAAAAAATGATTTTAGTTTACAAAATTTCCAGGATAAATTACTGCAGGCTGAAAAGGTAAGAATAGCATCTGCCTAAACTAAGAAAGGATTTTCTCAAAGTGCCTTTGTCACCACCACTCAGAGCTAATGCTGTGGCATGAAGAGTCTGCAAGCTCTGGTGACTCTTAGGATCCTACCAAATTGTACCCCTAAAGGCAAATAATATTATCAACAAAGGATTCTCTAAACAGCTGCTTTTTAGTGTTGTTTCTTCATGATTTAAGTATCATTTGGTTGAGATTGATTGAAGTTGACTGTGCCTTAGTGCTAAGGTAATATGAGATCTGTGTTTTAATATGTGGGGAAGTGGAACCTGCAATGAAGAAAATTTACATCTGCACAAAGTATTTTTGTATTATTGGGTAAAGAAAAGTGTGTCTGATAGTCATTAAAAGTCATTCCAGAAAAGTTTTGTTTGTTTTTTACACAGCTTGTCAATTCTATTCCTGTTGAGGCTATGTTTTAGCAGAATAATATAAAAAGTAGGTGGTTTTTCACATTTTTATAGTGATTATCTCTCTTAATACCTATTTAGATTTTTTAAAAAATTAGACTTCAACTTATGTCAAATAAAAACAAATGTAAACTAGATATGGAAAAATTTTAATCACAAAGACTAGTGCAAGAGGGAGAATATTCTAATCTCAGAAATCTACAAGACTTTCATAATTAAACAGAGAAAGCTTTCCTTTTATAGGGTAGGGAGGAGTAAGTAAACATTTTAGCAGAAACCTTAAGGAAAAGCTGGACAAGCAAGAGGAAATGACTAGTGAAGTCTGACAGAAAAAGTGTCTCACTGTGGTCATTAAATTTTCAGGATAACGTGATAAGTGGCATGTTCCCCATTTAAGGGCTTGTTCAGAGTTGGAAACAAGTAGAATGCTAGGAAGGAAAGAAGCCTGAGTAGCCTTTGGTAGAGACAGAGCAAGGAAAAAAAAAATGTATAATTGTGAACATCTGGTCAGTTCCCCTCTAGCTCAAGATAAATAAAGTCTGTTCTTTAAGATGGAATAAAAGTCATTGTGAGATTGCAGTTGGTCTAAGATTTTTACAGTGGTGACTATTCTTCACATACTTTTTGACCCTGAAACACTAACTATACTATCTGCCGAGTATGTTGTTGAACTGGCAGCTTTTGGAAGGTCTTAAAGATCAGGCATTTAATGAGAAATAAAATAATAGTAATTAAAGATTGATGGAGGGAGTACAACCAGGATTTGAGATTTAGAGGACCAGTTGAAAAACATCTTTACATGCTGGGATGAGGGCAGCAGTGGCAGTTTGATGCATTTACCAGGTTTCAGTTGAATTGTTCTGGTGATGGCATATATACCCAAGAGGTTTCAAGGAACATATGATCATCTATTTGCTGCTGCTTTTTTCTTGAGACCAACTCTCTCTCTGTCACCCAGGCTGGAGTGGAGTGGCATGATCTCAGCTCACTGCCACCTCCACTTCCTGGTTCAAGTGATTCTTCTGCCTCAGCCCCCAAAGTAGCTGGGACCATAGGTGTGTTCCACCACACCTGGCTAATTTTTGAATTGTTAGTAGAGATGGGGTTTCACCATATTGGTCAAGCTGGTCTCTAACTCCTGACCTCTTGATCCACCCATCTGGACCTCCCAAAATACTGGGATTACAGGCAAGACCTACCGTGCCCAGCCTGATCATCACTTGTTTCTAACCACTACATAAGTAGTTCTTAAGGAAGCAAGAATCTTTTCCAGTGCCAGACATGGCATTGTACAGAATCTGTCAACAGAGTTTCTATAGTTCTCTGGTGATGATTGGTGGTTTTGGTAAGGTTGTTCACACTCCTGGTTGTTTTTTGTAGCAGAGATGACACATGCAGAAGTTTCAGCAAAATTCCTGAATGGACCATATACCAACAGCTTATTGGCATGATGATATTTTTATGTGACATGTGGTTCAAGTTTTTTTTGGCTTATTCTACCCTATCTACTTTTAGTCTATTGTTTTCAGGGTTCCTGAGTACTGGACAAGAAAGAAAGATAACTGCATCCTGCTGGGCCTGAGATTATGTGACTAAGCTTTTAACTATTACTAGTTTTTATAGACATTTTCAATAGTCTACACCCAGAAAAATGTAAATCAGAGCTAAATCAGTAGTTAAGTCTAAAAAAAAAAAAAAAAGAAGGCAGTCTTGTTAAAGACTTGTTAAAATATAATAAGAGTCGTGAGGCAATAGAACCCAGCCCAGAGCAGGCAGAGCTGCTACAAGTTGAATATGTTTTATTGGAGGCTATTCAGCCTACATGAAAATGACTGTCCCACAAATTTTTGTGTTCAAGTACATATGTAAGCCCTTTTTGAAAAGTATAGAGACTGTGGAGGATTCTGTTAAAGTTTACAAAGAAAGGCCATGAGGTCTCGCAAAGGAAGATCTTATCTCTGACTCAACTACAGAAATTTGGGGGGAAACTAGAGGCTCCCCCCAAAAAAAGGAAAAATGGAACCAATCAAAAGATGTTCCATGAGATTGTACTATGTGTTGGGTGAAGGAACTACATAGAATCTGGGTTTCATACATATGAAGTAATTAGTAAGGGGGAAACAACTTGGATTAGGAAGAAATATAATACAAAGCACAGTTTATTTTTCAGTTTTTGGTTGGCATGTAGGGAGATTGGAAGTTATTCTGTCACTACAACATGAAAAAGCTCAACACACTGAAAATGGACAATGCCTTCTGATCCATTGGAAAATTTAGGTTACGGGCCAAATTGCTGCCCTCCAAGTTGGAAAAACAGGCAGATACAGAGAATCACAACGTACTAGAGCAGAATAAATAAACAGAAACCTTATTGAGATGGATACCAACCTAAACTGTAATTGGTGTATTTCAGGAGGCTGAATTTTGGCAATTTGAGAATTAAAAACTCATGGGTTTATTCTTTTTGGTTAAGATTGCTTTGGCTATTGAGGTACATTTTTGATACCATATGAATTTTTAATTTTCTGTTTCTGTGAAAAATGACATTCGTAGTTTGATAGGAATACACAGCTTTGCTTTGGGCTGTATGGCCATTTTAATGATATTGATTCTTTCTATCCACAAGCATGGAATGTTTTTCCATTTGATTTTGTCATCCATAATTTCTTTTAGCAGTGTTTTTTGTTTGTTTGTTTGTTTGTTTTTTACTTTTCCTTGTAGAGATATTTTGCCTTCTTGGTTAAATGTATTCCTAGATTTTTTTTTGGTGTGTGCATATACCTATGGTAAATGGTACTGTGTTCTTGATTTAGCTCTCAGGTTAAAGTTATTGGTATATGGAAATGCTTTTGATTTTTGCACATTGATTTTTATCCTGAAACATTATTGAATTAATTTATCAGTTCTAGGAACCTTTTGGCAAAGTCTTTAGGATATCTCAGGAACAAAATCATCTACTCAGCGAAGAGAGTTTGAGTATTTATTTTTCTATTTGGGTGACTTTTATTTCTTTCTCTTGCCCAATTGTTTTGGCTAGGACTTCCAGTACTATGTTGAATAAGAGTGGTAAGAGTGGAGATTCTAATGAACAAAGCTAGAGGCATCAAATTATAACTACAAGGTTAGGGTAACCAAAACAGCACAGTAATTGTACAAAAACAGACACATAGACAAATTGAACAGAATAGAGAACCCAGAAATAAAGCAACACACCTACCACCATCTGGTCTTTGACAAAATCAACAAAAATAAGCAAGGGGTAAATGACCCCTTATTCACTAAGTGGTTGTGGGATAACTGGCTAGCCATATGCAGAAGATGGAAATTAAACTCCTACTTTTCACCACACTCAAAAGTTAACCAAGATAGATTAAAGACTTAAATGTAACATCTAGAACTATAAAAATCCTAGAAGAAAACGTAGGGAACACCATTCTGGATATGGGCCTTAAGTAAGAATTTATGACTAAGTCCTCAAAGGAAATTCAACAAAAACAAAAATTGACAAATGGGATCTAATTATATTAAAGATCACCTGCACAGCCAAAGAAACTATCAATAGAGTTAACAGATAACCTACAGAATGAAATAAGTTATTCACAAACTATGAATCCAACAAAGGGCTAATATCCAGTCTATAAGGAGCTGAATTGAAAAGGCAAGAAACAAATAACCCTATTAAAAATGTGGGCAAAGGATATAAACAGATACTTCTCAAAAGAAAACATACACATGGCCAAAAAATGCATTAAAAATGTTCAATATCACTGATCATTAGAGAAATATGAATCAAAACTACAATGAGATATCATCTCACACATTTCAGAATGGCTATTATTAAAAAATAAAACAATAAAATATGCTGGCAAGATTGTAGAGAGAAGAGAATGCTGATACACTGTTTATGTGAATATAAATTACTTAAGACACTCTTTAAGGCAGTTGGAGAATTCTCAAAGAAATTAAAATAGAACTACCATTTGACCCATTAAACCAATTACTGAATATATATCCAAAGGAATAAAATTTGTTTTAACAAAAAAACACATGCACCTATATGTTCATTGCAGCAGAAACTACACAGCAATAAAAGAATAAAATCCTGTCCTTTGAAGCAACATAGATGCAGCTCTCCTTTATCCTAAGCAAGCTAACACAGAAACAGAAAACCAAATATTTCATATTGTCACTTCTAAGTGTGAGCTAAACTTTGAGTACACTAAAGATGAGAACAATAGACAGTGGAGGCTACTAGAGGGAAAGAGAGAGGAAGAAGCTGAAGGTTGAAAAACTACCTATTGGGAAGGGAATCCATGAAGGATTGTGCTATCTGGCCTAGATACTATGCTTTTCCCATGGTTTTTGAAATCCACAGACCAGGAGATTCCCTTGAGTGCTGACATCATCAGGGCCCTGGGTGTCAAGGACAAAACTGGGCAGCTCTTTGGGCAGACACTGAGCTAGCTGCAGAAGTTTTGGGTTGTTTGTTTGTTTTCATATCCCAGTGGTGCCTGGAACCCCAGTGGGACAGAACTGTTCATTCTCCTGGAAAGGGGGCTGAAGCCAGGGAAAAAAAGTGGTCTCACTCAGCGGTCCCACTACCATGGAGTCCATTAAGCTAAGAACCACTGTCTTGAAATTCTCATTGCCAGCACAGCAGTCTGAAGTCAACCTGGGATGATTGAGTTTGGTGTCGGGGGTGTTCACCATTACTGAGGCTTAAGTAGACAGTTTTCCCCTGGCAGTGCTAAGGAGGCTGGGAAGCTCCACCTGAGTGAAACTTACAACAGTGAGGCAAAGGGGCTGTGGCCAGACTTCTTCTCTAGATTGCTCTTCATTGGGAAGGGCATCTCTGAAAGAAAAGGCAGCAGCCCCAGTCAGGGGTTTAGAGATAAAACTCTGATCTCCCTAGGACAGAGCTCCTGGGAGAAGGGACAGCTGTGGATGCGGATCAGTGGACTTAAACATTCCAGTCTGCCAGCTCTAAAGAGGGCAGCAGATCCTGACAAGGAAAATTCTACCAGCATAGCATTTAAGCTCTGTAAAGGAACAGACGGCCACCTCAAGTCCCTGGGTGCCTGACCCCAGTGTCTCCTTACTGGGAGAGACCTTCTAGCCAGTTAGAATGGTGATCATTAAAAAGTCAGGAAACAACAGATGCTGGCGAGGATGTGGAGAAATAGGAATGCTTTTACACTGTTAGTGAGAGTGTAAATTAGTTCAACCATTGTGGAAGTCAGTGTGGTGATTCCTTAAGGATCTAAAACCAGAAATACCATTTGACCCAGCAATCCTGTTAGTGGGTATATACACAAAGGATAATAAATCATTCTGCTATAAAGACACATGCACATGCATATTTATTACAGCACTATTTACAATAACAAATACTTGGAACCAACCCAAATGCCCATCAATGATAAACCAGGCAAAGAAAATGTGGTACATATACACCATGGAATACTATGCAGCTATAAAAAGGAATGGGCTCATGTTTTTTGCAGGGGCATCAATGAAGCTGGAAACCATTATTCTCAGCAAACTAACACAGAAACAGAAAGCCAAACATGTTCTCACTCATAGTGGGAGTTGAACAATGAAAACACATGGACACAGGGAGGGGAACATCACACAACAGCACCTGTTGAAAGGTTGGAGGCCACGGGAGGGAAAGCATTAGACAAATAACTCATGCATGTGGGGCTTAAAACCTAGATGACTAGTTGATAGGTGCAGCAAACCACCATGGCACAGGTTTACCTATGTACCTTCACGTTCTGCTCATGTATCCCAGAACTTAAAATAAAATTTAAAAAATAAGCAAATAAATAAATAATGAAAACTACCTGTTGGGTTCACTACCTGAGTTATGGGATCATTTGTACCCCAAACCTCAGTGTGATGCAATATACCCAGGTAACAAACTTGACAGATACCCTCTGAACCTAAAATAAAAAAGGAAATAAATGAAATAATAAAAAATGAAACCTCCTAGGGTTATAGACTTAAGGGACATTCAAATTTTTTTAGGTTTTACCTGTAATAACTATCAGATTTTCACATGAATACTGGATAAAAATCCCCTTATGCTTGTAGCAGGGAGAGGAGAAAACAGCCATTTTTAAGTATTCCTGGGACATTCTGTTCTATTTGTATTCCTCAAGAAAATCTATTTTACCAGATTCTAACCTACTACCATTTTAGCAGAGTCCAACCTATCCTGGGCTCTACAACACATCCCGCAATAGCTTCTTACATAGGGGAAGGGGAATAGCCAACTCCAGCCTATTGTAGGCTTCCTGCCTCAACTAAGTGGGCGGAAAAACTTTGAGAAGTAGTTATGAAGGTCACAGTCCAGGGCAAGGAGTTCCCTAAGACCTAATCATAATATATTATATATGTTAGAACATATAGGACACCTTTCTTCCTCCTCACCTTACCACCATACTAGTTCACCTGTTGTATAAATAATAACATGGAAATATGACAGAAAAACTTGCACATCTCAGACTTTATTTAAGAAGTTTGCAGAATACCCAAGACAAAAATGGAAACAAAATCAAGGACACTAGAGAAGATGTTAGCCTCTGAAATCTACAGCTGCAGAAAATGGTAAGCACAGCCTAACCTCTATTCAGATAAACACAAACCTTCACTTTACCTCAGCTTCTTGTACCCAGTAAAACATGTCCAGCTTTCAATCAAAAATTACAAGTCATACTAAAAGACAAAAAGACAAAATTTGAAGACCTTGTGAGCAAGCATCAGAACAAGACTCAGATATGGCAGAGATTTTGGAATTATCAGCCTTGAACTTTAAACAAATATAGGCTAAAATCTCTCATGGAAAAAGTAGTCAACATGTAAGAATAAATGGGCAATGTTAGCAAGAAACAGAACATCTAGGAAATAAGTAAAAAATGTTAAAATTGTAAAATACTGTAACAAAAAGTGAAGAATTTACTTAATGGTCTCATCAGCTGACTGAACACAGCTGCTTAGGAGAGAATCAGTGAGCTTGACTAGATGTCAATAAAAACTTTTGAAATGGAAATGCAAATAAAAAAGAAATGAAAAAATGAGAAGCTGCAATGAGGGAAGCTATATGAGTAACAAAATTACACAGGAGGAAATAGAGAAGAATAATGCAGCAAAGCAGAATAATAAATGTGAGGACGAAGTAGGTTGGGGAATCCTGGAGAGCTTTCTTTCAACATTTTGGATAGAAGCTGACCATTTCATGTCACTTACTATGACTAAATTTCTTGGTAAACCTGTTTATCTGATAGTACAGTCTGCTTCTGGGAACTCTTGACAGAGCTTCAGTTGAAGCTGTCTAATTGGGGCAGCCATTTGTTTAGAGTAGCTTTTGTGCCTTTTCAATTAAATTCAAGATTCGCCTCCTAGAGTCTGGCAGCAATAATAATGGTAAGACAGAAGAGGTAAGGGCTGCTTTAGAGAGTTTTAAGATTAGTTTCTCAGTGATGTCACTTCCAGATCAGTAAATCTCTAACACTGGGTAATTAAACGGCCTCGATCTGTTGATGATTAAATGTAGATATAATTAACAAGTCTCTTGCAATATTTTAAGATGTCTGAATGAATAGGTTATAATATTTCAGAGCCCAGGCAGAATAGGGAATTTTCCTGGATTGGCCACTTATTCTTTCATATGGGAACAGTTAGTGTTACTCAGCACAGGACTGGGGGGCAATTAGGGATGAGAGTTTATCAAGATCAAGAGGACTTCAATGCTTCCTAAAGCTTGATTCGATATAGAGAGGCTTCTCTCTGCCTCTAGGTCTCTGACCTCCTTCTCTTACTGAATTAAGACAGCCTAACCACAGTGGCCTTTCCTACTGCTGCTCCTGTGAGACATAAAGACATTTTCCAGCTCACATCCCAGGAATGCGTATCTCAGAGAATTGGGAGCCATCCTTCTGAAATGTAATAATCAAGAAAGATACAGCCTCTATCACCTGGGCCCTGTAGTAGGGTAGAAGTCTAACTTAATAGATACCTAGCTTCAAAAGCTACCATTACCTCCTCCCTCTCTCTCCTCTTCTAGCAGTCCTCAGTGACTGTGGTCCCCATCTTTATGTCCATGTGTATTCAATGTTTAGCCCACACTTAGAAGTGAGAATATGCAATATTTGGGTTTTTGTTCCTATGTTAACTTGCTTAGGATAAAGGCCTCCAGCTGCACCCATGTTGCTTCAAAGGACAGGATTTTGCTTTTTGTATGGCTGTATAGTACTCCATGGTATATACATGGAATGACATGTAGATACAAGGAAGTTTACTTTTCTTCTGGATAAGGCCTATTAGCTTTTTTGTGAAGACAAAATGTTCAAGTTGCCAGGAGGTTTGAACACTTGGCTACAGAAGATCATGTGTTGTGGCAAAACAATACTTTGCTATTTATTTAATCAAAGTCACAATTAAAAACAAAGCAAATATAAGAGGTAATATTATTGCAAAAATCTTTAGCAATTTTAAAAATGAGAAGACTTGGTTCTCTTAAATAATCAAAGATATGATAAAGTACACAAAGTTATTCTGATGACATAGAAACTTTTACTTTGAAACAAATTACTCAGAAGGTAAAGAAAAATCATTCATAACCTCTTAACAAAAAGAGACCAATAATCCAAGAAAATGTTGTCATTTTAAAAGAGAAAATCCATATTCTAGTTTTTTTAATCAGTGTGCTATTAATACTAAGCCTTAAAATAAAATTTTAAAAAACTTTAAAAATCTTATAAAGCCTGTATTTTACCCTCAACTCACCTGTTTTTGACCACAAGAAATGAAATTCTATGAACCTTCTACAGGTTTTCATATCCATTCAAATGTTGTGCTTCATTTTCCTCTTTCTTTTTTTCTGAATCAAGCAGTTATTTTAGTCTAGGAGAGACTTATAATTGTTTTACTTAATAAAAACATATTTGGCATATTTGCATCCAAAGTTTCTTTGTTTGGCCATTATACAAATTCTATGAAAGGCATCTGGCTTGGGCTATGTATTGTTACCTTTAATTGCATTAATATGAAATGGCAGATGTATTAAATATCTTGAAATAATTATATCTCAACTGTTAGCACCTGGTGGAGTTGTGGGAGAAATTCTGCACCAGATGCTTTTGGCCACTTAGTTTTATTATGAAATTTCATGTGTGACTTTGTCATTTGTTTGTATGCCAGACTGGTAAATAAAGCTAATATTTTCTTTTAAAATACTGAAGAAAAAAACTATTCACAATGTTAATTTTATATCAGTGACTTACTATCATAACAAAACAAAACTTTTAAAATTAAATATATTTCAATGATATTTTTATTTAAAAATTCAAACATTATTTATGCCAGTATTTTATTTACTATAGTTTTTACTTGGATTCTATTGCCATCATTTTGGGCAGTACAGTAGCTTTTAGGCATTGCTTAATTATTGACACAAACCCCCTCATAAAAATTCATGAGAAATTTTATCAATTTTTGTTGTCTGCATATTTAATAAGATATTCAAATATATGTAATTTCTGAAAAAATGGGATTGGTGTTACATTAAGATTGAATTTAAAGGAAATGGCATTTTATCATGAATTGCAAGCATAATTAGGTAGTTGTAATGTAAAAGTTAACATATGGCCTATTAAACATATTAAGAGATTTACCCTGTGATCATTTTGATTATATATTCTAGCATAGAAAACGTCCCAAAGCATATTTAAGATTTAAACCAATATCCTCTTGAAATAAAATAATTTTCATCTTTTCTATTCATTGTTGCTCATCCAGGAAAAGGCATAAAAATTCATTAATCTTTTATGACATTCATTCTACTCTGAGAATTCCTATAAAAATTTAAACTTTTATATTTATGAGATTCTAAGGTTGCAAGAAGGTTTTCCTAAGTATCACAAAAAGTGTTTTTAGCTTTTGTTTGACTTTTATAAGTTTTAAAACTACATGAACTATGCTAAAATAAATGACATGAGGTATGCTTTATGGCCAGCACAATTCTAGTTAAACAAAACAGAATACTATTCATATATATATATATATATATATATTCCATTTTTATGTAGCAATCTGGAAAATATTGATCTCCTGTTCAGCTTTATTATGATACACATAACCCTATTAAGTTTTAAATTTTCCTTCTCTTTGAGTTTATTAAACAACATGCATATTCTGATAACCTCAGATTCATTTGTTTATCTCTATGAGTCAAGTGGTGTTTTGTTTGTGTTTTGGCTTACATCCTTATCCCAGACTAAATTAATTTGAGAGTGACAGATGAATGATTAAAAAATAACACTGAATATATTTAGCAAATTATTTCAGTATTACAAATTTGAGATAGGTGGAAAAGAAATTTGAAAATGTATTTAGAGGTGTTGAAAATGATGTAACAATGTAATTTTTATTAATTTTTTTTAAACTCTGCTTTACCGTCACAAAAGTTATAGTAAAATTATGATTGAAACATTATTATCTTTCTATATTTATTAATATCTCTGAAAAATAATATCTTTCATTCATTATCTGGGGTTATTTGGTCACCATCTTGTAGAATTCTTAGAAACACAAGATTACCTCCTCACTACTTCGCAGTATTAGGGAGCTGTTGTAAAATCTACTTCTAATATTGGAAGGTGAGATTTTCAATTTTTCTTTCTCCTTTTATAGTATCATTGCAGATTCATGGATTTGTGTACAATTGATGTATTTCAAATGCTTACTATTTTTTCATTACAAAATTTTCCCTAATTTGACCTTGAGAGACATTTAAGCTTGCTTCTTTTATTATGTTGACAGGTGCACACTAGTTTTCCTTACTGGCACAAGATATACATGTATTCATCTACATATTTCTGCCTCAAATATAGATTTAGTCATTTCTCCAAGGAACTTGGAGCACATTAAATTTATGTCACATTGGGCATGTAGTTAAAATTCTGTATTATAAAACTACTTAAAATTATTCTTCATTATCATTATAAAACCAATTTAATGTAGAGTTAGCATCATTTTAGTTTAGTTTACTTTAAATTTTAATTATCACTTGTATAGTTAATTTTGTATTTGAATATAAAAACAATTTACAGGGTTTAGATTAAAATTCATGTAAGAAATTATACTACAAGTAGAATTTTTTGCTAGTCTTGTCTCCTATTTCATTTCTAAAACCTTCTCCTGGGGGGATCCCAAGATGGCCAAATAAGAGGCAGCTCTGGAAAGCAGCTCCCAGTGAGAGAGATGCAGAAGCTGAGTGGTCTCCACAATTCCAAATGAGGTACCAGGTTCATTTTGTGGGTCTGGTTGGACAGTGGGTATAAACCAAATAGGGCACGTTGAGGCAAGGCGGGGTACTGCCCCAACAGGAGGTGCATGCAACTGTCCAGAGGACTGAACAATCTCTCCTTCTGGGAATTCAGTTTGGATACAGTGCTCCACCCAAGCCCTCTATAACCCACAGAACAAGAGATCTTCACAGTGAGCTGCTTGAGTAGGACAGAACAGCAACTTTGTTGGGAGCTGGGGCAGTCAGCATAGATCTAGGTGGAAGCACTGGTTGACATGAAAGCCAGAAAGCCAGCTGGATGGATCTCCACTCCCCTGAGTGGGAAGGGTAATCAAAAACAGGGAAACAGCCCATATGGCAGGGTGGTCCCCCGTCACACACAAAGTCCAGCAGACTAAAAAAAAAAAAAAAACTCACCAACCAGAGTTTCGCACCTAGAGAGAGAAAAGGAATGGTTGCCCTCGGCACAGGGAAGGGCAGCCACCATTGCAGAAGCCGACCTAATTTTCCTGAGTAAATAAAAGATGCAGAAGCTCCACTAAACCTGTGGCAGCCCAGCAGTGCCTCTGCAGGCAGACAAAGAAAAGGCCACCTCCCCAAGCAGCCACCTGAGATCAAAACTATGTAAATCCAACAAGATGGGGAAAAAACAGTGCAAGAAAAATGAAACAATCAAAAACCTGAACACCTCTCCCCCACCATGAGATCAAGACTCCTCACCAGCAAGAGAACAAAACTGGATGGAGAATGAGTCTGATGAATTGACAGAAACAGGCTTCAGAAAGTGCATAATAACAAACTTCTCTGAGTTAAAGGAACATGTTCTAACCCAATGCAAAGAAACTAAGAACCTTGAAAAATGGTTAGACAAAATGCTAACTAGAATAACCAGCTTAGAGAAGAACATAAATGACTTGACAGAGCTGAAAAACACAGCACAAGAACTTCATGAAGCATATACAAGTTTCAATAGCCAAATAGATCAAGCAGAAGAAAGGATATCAGAGATTGAAGATCAACTCAATGAAACAAAACAAGAAGACAACAAAAGAGAACAAAGAGTGAAAAGAAATGAAGAAAACTTTCCAGAAATATGGCATTATGTGAAAAGACCTAATCTATGCTTGATCAGTGTACCGGAAGATGATGGGGAGAATGAATCCAAGCTGGAAAACACTCTTCAGGATATTATCCAGGAGAATGTTTCCAACCTTGCAAGGCAGGCCAACATTCAAATACAGGAAATACAGAGAAGACCACAATTGATACTCCTCTAGAAGAGCAACCCCAAGGCACATAATCATCAGATTCAACAGGGTTGAAACGAAGGAAAAAATACTAAGTGCAGCCAGAAAGAAAGGTTGGGTCACCCACAAAGGGAAGCACAACAGACTCACAGCAGATCTCTTGGCAGAAACCCTTCAAGCCAGAAGAGAGTAGGGTTTGATATTCAACATCTTTAAAGAAAAGAACTTTCAACCCAGAATTTCACATACAGCCAAACTAAGCTTCATAAATGATGAAGAAATAAAATCCTTTACAGACAAGCAATTACTGAGAGATTTTGTCACTACCAGATATGCCCTACAAGAATTCCTGAGGGAAGCACTAAACACAGGAAAAACCAGTACCAGCCACCTTAAAAAAGAGCCAAATGGTAAAGGTCAATGATGCAATGAAGAAATTACAACAACCAAAGTGCAAAACAACCAACCAGTAATAAAATGACAGGATCAAATTCACACATAACAATATTAACATTAAATGTAAATGTCTAAATGCCCCAATCAAAAGACACAGACTCTCAAATTGGATAAAAAGCCAAGAACCATCAGTGTGCTGTACTCAGGAGACCCATGTCATGTGAAAAGACACACATAGACCCAAAATAAAGGGCTGGAAGATTTACCAAGAAAATGGAGGGCAAAAAAAAAAAGTGGGTGGCAATCCTAGTCTCTGATAAAATGGACTTTAAACCAACAAAGATCAAAATAGACAAAGAAGGGCATTACATAATAGTAAAAGGATCAATACAACAAGAAGAACGAACTATCTTAAATATGTATACACCAAATACAGGAGCACCTAGATACATAAAGCAAGTCCTTAATGACCTACAAAGAGACGTAGACTCCCACACAATAATAGTGGGAGATTTTAACATTCCACTGTCAATATTAGATCAGTGAGACAGAAAATCAACAAGGAAATCCAGCACTCAAATACAGATCTCGACCAAGCTAACTTAACAGAACTCTGAATCCCAAATCCACAGAATACGCATTCTTTTCAGGACCACATCGCACTTACTCTATAATTGACCACATAATTGGAAGTAATCACTCCTCAGCAAATGCAAAAGAATCGAAGTCATAAAAAACTGTCTCTCAGACCACAGTGCAATCAAATTAGAACTCAAGATTAAGAAACAAACTCAAAAGTGCACAACTTCATGAAATATGAGCAACTGGCTCCTGAATGTTGACTGGATAAACAATGAAACTAAGGCAGAAATAAAGATGTTCTTCGAAATCAACAAGAATGAAGACACAACATACCAGAATCTCTGGGACACATTTATAGCAATAATAGCAAATTTATAGCAATAAATGTCCACATGAGAAGCAAGGAAAGATCTAAATTTGGCACCTTATCCTCAAAATTGAAAAAGCTAGAGGAGCAAGATCAAAAAAAACTCAAAAGCCAGCAGAAGACAAAAAATAACGAAGAACAGAGCAGAACTGAAGGAGATACAGACGAAAAAGAACTCTTCAAAAAATCAACAAATTGAGGAGCTGGTTTTTTGAAAAGATCAACCAAATAGATAGACAGCTAGCCAGACTAATAAAAAAGAAAAGAGAGAAGAATCAAATAGATGCAATAAAAAACCATAAAGGGGATACCACCACTGATTCCACAGAAATACAAATTACCATCAGAGATTACTACAAACAACTCTATGCACACAAACCAGTAAATCTGGAAGAAATCGATAAATTCCTGGACACTTGCACTCTCCTAAGACTAAACCAGGAAGAATTTGAAACTCTGAATATATCAATAACAAGGGCTGAAATTGAGGCAGCAATTAATAGCCTACCAACTAAAAAAAGCCCAGGTCCAGATGGGTTTACAGCTGAATTCTACCAGACGTACAAAGAGGAGCTAGTACCATTCCTTCTGAAACTATTCCAAACAATACAAAAAGATGGAGTCCTCCCCAACTCATTTTGTGAAACCAACATCATCCTAATACCAAAACCAGGCAGAGACACAACTAATAAAGAAAACTTCAGGCCAGTATCCATGACGAACATCGATGCAAAAATCTTCAATAAAATATGGCAAACAGAATGCAATAGCATATCAAAAAGCTTATTCATCATGATCAGGTAGGCTTCCTCCTGGAGATACAAGGCTTGCTCAACATACACAAGTCTATAAACATAATCCATCACATAAACAGAACCAAAGACAAAAACCACATGACTATCTCAACAGATGCAAAGAAGGCTTTTGACAAAATTGAGCATCCTTTATGCTAAAAACCCTCAATAAGCTAGGTATTGAGGAAACATATTACAAAATAATAAAAGCTATTTATGACAAATGCACAGCCAATATCATACTGCATGGGCAAAAACTGGAATCATTCCCTTTGAAATCTGGCACAAGACAAGGATGCCCTCTCTCACCACTCCTATTCAATATAGTATTGGAAGTTCTAGCCAGAACAATCAGACAAGAAAAAGAAATAAAAACTATTCAGTTAGGAAAAGAGGAAGCCAAAATGTCTCTGTTTGCAGATGACATGATTGCATATTTATAAGACCCCATTGTCTCAACCCCAAATCTCTTGAAACTGGTAAGCAACTTCAGCAAATTCTCAGGATGCAAAATCAATGTGCAGAACATACAAGCATTTCTATACACCAAAACAGACAGAGAGTCAAATCAAAATTGAACTCCCATTCACAGTTGCTACAAAGAGAATAAAATACCTAGGAATACAACTAACAAAGGATGTAGAGGACCTCTTCAAGGAGAACAGCAAACCACTGCTCAATGAAGTAAGAGAGGACACAAACAGATGGAAAAACATTCCTTGCTCACGGTTGGGAAAAATCAACATTGTGAAAATGGGCATACTGCCCAAATTAATTTATAGATTCAATGCTATCCCTATCAAGCTTCCAATGACCTTCACAGAACTGGAAAAACCACTTCAAACTTCATATGGAACCAAAAGAGAGCCTGCATAGCCAAAACAATCCTAAGCAGAAAGAACAAAGCTGTAGGCATCATGCTGCCTGACTTCACACTATACTACAAGGCCACAGTAATCAAAACAGCATAGTACTGGTACCAAAACAGAGATATAGACCAATGAAACAGAACGGAGGCCTCAGAAACAACATCACACATCTACAATCATCTGATCTTTGACTAACCTGAGAAAAACAAGCAATGGAGAAAGAATTCCCTGTTTAATAAATGTTGTTGGGAAAACTGGCTAGCCATGTGCAGAAAGCAGAAGCTGGACCCCTTCCTGACACCTTACACTAAAATTAACTCCAGATGGATTAAAGATCCAAACATAAGACCTAACACCATAAAAACCCTAGAAGAAAACCTAGGCAAAACTGTTCATGACATAGGCATAGGCAAGGACTTCATGGCTAAAACACTAAAAGCAATGAAAACAAAAGCCAAAATAGACAAATGGGATCTAATTAAACTCCAGAGCTTCTGTTAAGCAAAGGAAACAATCATGAGAGTGAACTGGCAACCAACAGAATGGAAAAAACTTTCTGCAATCTACCCATCTGACAAAGAGCTAATATCCAGAATCTACAAAGAACTAAAACAGATTTACAAGAAAAAAACAAACAAGCCTATCCAAAAGTAGGCAAAGGATATGAACAGATACTTTATAAAAGAAGACATCGATGAGGCCAACAAACATGAAAAAATGCTCATCATCACCAGTCATTAGAGAAATACAAATCAAAACCATATTGAGATATCATCTCACACCAGTTAGAATGGCAACCGTTAAGAAATCTGGAGACAACAGATACTAGAGAGGATGTGGAGAAATAGGAACAGTTTTACACTGTTGGTGGGAGTGCAAATTAGTGCAACCATTGTGGAAGACAGTGTGGCAATTCCTCAAGGACCTAGAAATAGAAATAACATTTGACCCATCAATCCCATTACTGGGTATATACCCGAAGAATTATAAATCATTCTATTATAAAGACACATACACACGTATGTTCATTGAGGCACTGTTTATGATAACAAAGACCTGGAACCAATCCAAATGTCCATCAACAATAGACTGGATAAAGAAAATGCGGCACATACACACCATAGAATACTACACAGCCATGAAAAATGATGAGTTTGAGTCCTTCATAGGGACATGGATGAATCTGGAAACCATCATTCTCAGCAAACTGACACAAGAGTGGACACAGGGAGGGGAGCATCACACACTGCAGACAGTGGGGATGGGTAGGGTGGGGAGGGATAATGTGGGGAGAAATATCAGATATAGGTGATGAGGGGAGGAAGGCAGCAAACCACCTTTCCATGTATGTACCTATGCAACAATCCTGCATGATCTGCACATGTACCCCAGAAACTAAAGTACAATTAAAAAAAAAAAAACCTACTCCCCAAAAGATCTGAAAATAATGTCTTCTCCTTTACACTTCAAGTGATTTCTTAGATGGATGGATGGATGAATGGATGAATGGATGAAAGATAGATGATAGATAGATGATGGATAGATAGATGATGATAGATAGATGATAGATTAAAAACTGTCATTTTTTTTTTGTTACTTGGAGAATGCATATATACAGTTGAATTGTATTCACCAATATGTACAAGTCTTAACATCTGGTATCTGTGATTATGACCTTATGTAGACATAAGAACTTTAATATAAAGATCTCATTATAAGAGCATAATGTATTCTGGATAGGACTTTATTCTTATTACTGTTTTCCTCTTACAAGAAAGGAGAGGGAGATTTGAGACACAGAAACACAGGGAAGAAAGCTATTTGAAGATCCACGTGAAGAGAGAGACAGAGATTGGAGTTATACTGCCACAGGCCAGGAAATGCCAGGGGCTACCTAAGGTGGAAGAAGCAAGATATCATTCTTACTTAGGGATTCTGAAAGGAGACTAGCCCTGCCAACAATTGAATTTTGAACTTCTGGCCTCCAGAATATGAAAAAAATGGATAAATTTCTATTTTAAGCCACTTTTTTACAGACATGTTACAGCAGCCCCAAGAAACTAATTACACACACACATACACACACACACACTTTCTTAAAGCAAAGCTATAGAAAATATTTTCTGTTTTGCTGTGCTCATTAACAATAAATTATCAATTTCATTTGATTTTCAAAATTTAGAATTATCTTTAATGCTGTATCTTTTAAACTCCTGCAGAGTAATGCACTTTGATGGTATGCCATGTTTCTATAGGCTGTCAACAATCGCACATTGTTAAACATACAGAAATTTGCAAATATTATATGTGAAACTTTACCTAAATGTAATAATTTGGATATGTATAATTATGTATGAGATTAAATTTGCTAATAGCTGCTTTCATTTATCTCTGAACTAATCTGTTCATATATTCTGGTTGATTTTTATTGAGTTATTTGTCTTTTATGTTTTGATCCCTACAGATATTGTTAGTGATAATAGTCAAAAACATTTAATAGTTTTCCCTTTGCATTTTGAATCTCATTGGAGTGCTATGTTGCCCTATTAGTACTTTTAGTCTTTACGTGGAAAAGTTATAAAACATTTACTTTACTAATACTGAATTTCATTTAAAAACAATCTCTTTTTTTATTTTGTCATTTTTTTCTTTGCAAATTCTTTTAACATTTTTAACTAATATTCAATTGAAGGTTATGAATAAAATGAAGTAGAAAGTTCAATATCCTTTTTCCAGTATCATTATTGGAATGATAAAAAGGCAGTATCCTTTTTCCAATATCATTATGAAATTCCACTTTGTTGCTTGACAATTTTAGATGCTTTTTATTGATATATAGAAAGTTTCTATATGTACTGGACTATCTTCTGATCCATTAGTGTATATGTACACAAACATAAACAATGTGCACACATATGTGTGTCCATGTAGACACACACATATATATATACATAAGCTAATGCCTCACCGTTTCACATAAAGATCTACTTTGGTGGATTTTCTGCTGTCAACTTTACACTAGGAACAATCTCTTATAATTTTGCTAACGTGTTTATTAGAATCTTTTTGACTTTCCTGTTTTTGATTAAGAGTTGTTCAATGAGAGGAACTCTGAGTGAACTTTGGAAGGCCACAGTTAAATGTGCTTATTCTGTAACAGATGTGGTGGCCAGATATAGAAGCTTCAGAGACCTCTCTGTGTTGGTGACAACAAGATATGGGTAGTTTTCCAGTGTGTCTAAGACTTTCTCTGTGTGGTGACAGTTGCCACATGTGGATTCTGGTACTCAGCCTTCTCTATCAGCTCCAGTGATTCAAGCTGATTTATCAAGTCTTCTTTTCTCTATATTCATTCATTCGGTGATGCTCACATTTCAGTCAGTTTTGCTTTATGCATTAGAAACCTTTATTTCTGTAATACATGTGGTGTATTGTAATGTAGTGTAACCCAAACACTTCCTCGTATGCTTCAGTATCCCAAGAGGCTGATCCCACTCTATTGTTATTTTTCAGGTTTTTTTTTTTTTTGGCTACTTATACCTATCATTTGTATATAACATTTTTAGCTAACTTGCATAGCTTTAGAAAGAAATAATTTGACATTTTATTTGGATTTAATTTAGTGTATAAATTAACCTTGGAAAAAGAGACATTTCTATGTTGTTGCATCTGGTATGAATTTCCCATCATTCAAGTGTACTTTGCTATGTATCATAGGTACTCTAAAGTTTTAGGTGTGTTGACTTTGAACTTTCTACTTCATTTTATTGCTAAAATTTTTGCATTTTGTTATGTGCCTTATTTTATATCTTATGACATCATTTATATACATGCATACAGTTCATTTCTATATATAGATTTTATCCTATAACCTTAGTGAATTTTCTTGTGGTAGTTAATCTTTTGCTTACTGATTTTGTCTTTTTTTTCCTGAACATTCTGTTTTGTCATATATGAACAGAAATAGTTTTGCCTCCTTTTCTAAGCCTTATACCTCCAATGGCTGGTCTTACCTAATTGCATTGTCTAATGCTTCAATATAGTATTTAATATTAAGAATCACAATTTATCTTAAATATAGCAGAGAAAAATATATGACTCCATTTTGGAGATTTTGTTTTGCAGAATGTTAGAGAAATAATAATTTAATTCTAATTAACTGAGAAGTTTACTTACAAAAAGATTGAAATCTTATAAAATGCCCTTTTCCAGATTCATTAACAGATATCTGCCATTTCTCCTGGATCTATTAATATAGTAAATATGATTTCCAATACTGAACCATGCTTACATTATTGGGTTAGTGTCACTTGTGCAGAGGACATATTCTACCAGTTATGAAGATATATACTTTAGCTATCATAGTTAAAAAATTGAACTATACATATGTGGGCCAAGAATTTTTTAATTTTTTTCTTAATGATTTGATTTTGATTTTTGAAATTATTTTTCCTAAAATATTCACTTTTTCTTGTCATTGTCTCCTTAAATGTTCATGTCCACTTCTTGTCACTTGTGGCTAGAGTTCCACAGTGCTCCACTTTGATAGGCCTGAACAATGTGTGACCCATGTAGATATATAAGCAATACTTATCTACATAATAGGTTATCATATTCAACTGCTTGATATCCTTTCTACTCACAGTGATGAGCAGCAGGTGATAGCAAAACTTATTTTCAGAGCAGATTGTTATACTCTGAAATGTCTCTCACACATTTTAATTTCTCCAAGCATGGATCTATTTCAGTCTTCATGTGTAGAACCAATTCTAGAGGAGGATGGTGCAGGCAAGGGAAAAATAGCTTTCCTCCAAGCTCCTAAGTTATTTGGCTGATCTACAAGTTAACTAGACATAGGATAGATTAACAGGAGAAAACCCACAATTAATTACCTGACGGTTCCTCAAAATATGAGACTCAAAGAACAATCAGATGGTTGAAGCTTATGCAGCATCCTATGTTACAGAAAGGAAAAGGGGATTTGGGTTTCTGGGAGACACAGTGGAGACAAAGTATGGGGAATAAAGTTTATCTCGTTATACACATAAGAAGTCTATTAGGTAATAAAAGTTGTCTAGAGCAGCCTTCTTTCTGAAACAGATACAGTTACTTATGTAGATTTTCTTTATACAGGTAAATTCTCTTTAAGAAAGATGGCTTTTCAGAGCTACTCCTGTGTCTGTAGTTTCTCAATATAATGTGCTGAAAATAAGCTTCAAATTTATATTTGGGGCTGCTATATCTGGTCTCCTGCAGTCATACTTTGGTGTGAGCCCAATAATGGCAGTTTGCATCCAAGTCTCCTATAGGCTCTTCCTAACAATAATACAGAGAGATACGGACAAAATAAAAACATACATAGATGTCAGAAAAAACTAAATGTCACAATTTATTTCATTCCATTTATTATTTATGTCATCCTGGCAAAAGTTGATGGATGCACAGAGAAAGCAGAGGATCCGTGTCATTGAGAAGAAGCTGTAAGACTTCACCTAGAGTCCATTCTCAAAAAGATAGGACTCCAGACAGAGTGGAAATAGCTCACAGTACAAATAAGGCCTGAAGGATAAGATCAATAAGACAGTGAAAGGAAAGGGGATTTGGAAAGAATACAAGGCAACAATTTAAAAAAGAGTGCTGTAGAAAGAAGAGAGGTGCTTGAGGCCAGGACTTTGTGATCAGCCAGAGCAAAATAGATCTTCTCTTTACGAAAAATAAAAAATAAAAAATGTAGTTTATTTTTCTTTAAACATTTGAAGGCACTTTTAGAGATAGTCTAAAAGGAAAAGCTGAAGTGATGTGGAGTTAGTAATTTCCTTGTGAATGGGATTATAATTTAGGTCATAATTTGAGAATACATTTTGATTTGATTCATGGTTTTGGATAAAGATTATTTATTTAGAATAGTTTATATAAAAATTTCTTTAGAGTGGCATAGATTTAGAAATGTAGGTTAGTGTATATAAATAAATATTACAGGCAAGAAATTTGAAAGCTACCTGGTATTATTACCAAGATTACCAGAACTAAATCAAGTCGAGATCATTTTGGACAATTGTTAAAAAAAAATGAAAAAGAAAAGAAAAGCTATATTATTTTTAAATCAGATATCTTTTGCAATGTCAAGAGCCATAAGCACGTGTATTAGTTAATCCCTGAGTATTTTTTATCTTGCTTTCCTCTTTAGGGAAATCTTGAATTAATTTATTACCCTATGAATTCAGCTTGCATTCTTATTTTCCTAAAGGTGAAGAAATTCTTAGTTTGAACTGGTCCAATTTGTCAATCTTTTCTTCATATTAGTGACTTATCATCCTATTTATTAAAACTATTTCTACTTTACAACAATGCTGGTAATCTCTATAATCATCTATGTCTTTTTGTATTTTGATTTACTATTGTGTAAGATGAGATGTTTCACATTTTATTCCGAATAAGAAAGCATTATTTTTTGAAAAAAATTCAAAACGTTCCCATTGTTTACTGTTTACACCATTTTATATATATAGAAGCAACATATGTACAAGTCCATTCTTTACTATTCTGTCACAGTAGTGTGTCTCTTCATTTTTGATCAAGAATATAATTCCTTAATTAATGTAAATGCTATCCAGTAGAGAAAACCCTCTGTCATTTATGGGAATATATGCAAATAAAATTCTGCAATATGTTAAAAGTATTTTTACTTATGAATTTAATTAGTACTATGTAAAACAATATTAAGATGCAGCTTTTATCCTCATTTCCTAAAGGTGAAGAAATTCACAACCATATTTTGTTTATTTGAGAGAATCAAGATGGTCTAAAAATCTGAAAATCAACCAATTATTCAGTGCCTCTACAATTGCAGTTGTCTTCAGGTGGATAAAAGATGTGATATAAAAATGCTAACATTATATATTCTCTCCCAATTTTTTTAGGGGGGATGGAGGGGAGATGGAGTCTCCCTCCGTTGCCCAGGCTGGAGTGCAGTCGCACAATCTCGGATGACTGCAACCTCTGCCTCCTGAGTTCAAGCAATTCTTCTGCCTCAGCCTCCCAAGTAGCTTGGACTACGGGCATGTGCCACCGTGCCTGGATAATTTTTGTATTTTTAGTAGAGACAGGATTTCACCGTATTGGCTAGGCTGCTCTCAAACTCCAGACCTCATGATCCACCCACCCAACCTCCCAAAGTTCTGGGATTAGAGGTGTGAGCCACCGCCGTCTCCCCCGTTTTGATGCCCAGATTTGTTTCTAATTTCCTAGTTCTTTTCCCTGCAGGATCCTAACAGTCACCCAGTTCTTTGGCCACTTCCTGAGAGTCTGTATGTAGTCTCAACTTTATCCTCCATACAAACAAACCTATGAAAGTGTGCATCACTTGAAGTTTTATCAACTACTGGAATAATTTTTCCTTTCCACTGTCCTTCAAGTCCATCCTGAATGTCACTGTATTCAAAATATTATCCATCATGGATAAGAGAATGGTTTTAACTGATAAAAGCTTTAGTTTCTGGGGCCCAGAGAAAATACTATTAACAGGTAATTCCCCTTTGATCTTCCCCAGAGAGGACTACCCAGCACAAAATTTACATGAGTAAACAGAGTGGAGACAAAGGGATGTGGGCTAAGCAGATTTAAACTGGGAAGGCCTTTGATCCTATCTCTTTCCTTTGCTAATGTGAATGAGGCGGCTGCCTTCAGGGTGCCTCAATAAAATCTTTCAGCCTTCCAAAACGTTTGAGACTACAATCTTTAACTTTTTCTAATAGTTCATATCTTGCCAGCCACCCTGAGTGAATATCAACACAAGGCACTAAGATTACAGTTGTGAGCCACCACACCCATTTTCATTCCCTGCCTTACCTTCCTAACTCCTTTGCCTCTTTTCATGATCAACTGACAAATACACTTCTTGCATTCGAATCTTTTATTGATTAAATTTAACAGACTTATTCTAAACTTTAAATGGCAATTTGAGAGGCCACGTGTAAATAAGACTCTCCGGAAATATAATAACAAGGTTATTTGGAAACTTATGTTTGATTTTATTTTACCCAGTTGGATCATTGTCTTTGAAAAATTATTTGGAAGGCTTTTAAGTTTGGGACAAAGAGCTCAAAGAAGATTCCCAGAATCACACAGATTGTATTGATCCAGGCTCCAGATCCATGGGAGACAAATGCCTTAATCTCAGAGGCAGCAATTTTCTTTTATCTTCAGTTTCCCCTTAGTGAAAATTAATATTTCTCTGCTCTTCTCTTTGGAGGGTGAGGGCTGGATTTTTTCAGGTTCAGTTTTAACCTGAGCTAAAATTGTGATAATCCTCCTGTTAGATTTTTATGCTATAAGAGATTCACAAAGTTGACTTTTCCTATGTTCCCCATCCCATGGGATCAACAAAACTAAAGCTCAATGTTTATAATAATTGGTGTTAGATGGTATCTCATTGTAGTTTTGATTTGCATGACTCTAATGATAAGTGAGATTGAGATTTTTTTTTTCATATGATTGTTGGCCATATGCATGTCTTCTTTTGAAAGGTGTATGTTCATGTCCTTTTCTTATTAGGACATCATCAGCTTTATCATATTAGGACCCCTTTTTATGGCTTCATTTAGTCTTTATCACCTCCTCACAGATCTGATCTCAAAATAGAGACACATTGGGGGTCAGCACTTAAACATATGAATTTTAGGGATCACAATAATCAGTTCATAACAAATGTGAAATCAATAATGTAAAAAGTAGTATTATATGTCATGTTCAGTTGTGATTTTTTTTTCAGATATTCAAGGTTGCTTGACCTTTTGAAAAGCAATTGATCTAATCTACCACATCAGTAGGACATAGAAAAATAATCATCAGAATATATCAAGTGATACAAAAACATTGACAAAAATCAGATATCATTCAAGATAAAAAAATCACTTCAAGACAAAGTAATAGCAAAGAAAATTAAAGCAGAAATCAAGTGGAAACATAAAATCAACAGAGATAATCAATTAAATGAAAGCTGGTTCTTTGAAAGATTAATAAAAATTTTAAGCCTCTAGCCATGCTAAGAAAAGAAAGAAAGACACAAAATACTAACATCAGATATAATAGAGGAGCTATTACTACAAATCACAAAGATAGTAAAAGAATAGTAAAGGAATATTATGAGCAACTGTATGCCCCTAACTTGAATGAAATTGACACATTTCTTGAAAGACACAATATTCCAAAACACACACGAGAAGAAATAAACAACCTAAATACGCCTATACCTAATAAAGAAATTGAGTCAAGAAATAACTATTGGCAATTGTGCTCTTAGGTATTTACACAATTGCTTTGAAACCATACATCAACAGAAAAACCTATACTTGACAATTTATATCAGCTTTATTCCTTAACCTCTAAAATTGGAAACAATTGAGTGTCCTCTAATACGTGAATAGATAAAGTGCAGTCAAGCTATACAATGTGTATTATTTGGTGATAAAGCAGAAATGAGATGTTGAGTGATGAACATGTAGAAATCCTTATAATTTTGCAAGCCAAAATCAAGATCTTAGTAATCCTGTGCTCTCACCAGATTCTGTAGAGGGACAATTCATTTCTTTCTTCTTCCTCCTATTCAGCGGTGTCCACATTTCTAAGTTTGTGGCCATATCACTCCAATTCAAGGTCAGCATCTTTAAATTTCTGTACCCTCTGTTTTCGTATCACCTCTTCTGTGTGTTATCACATCTCACTTTGTCTGCCTCCTATAAGGATACATGTGATTACATTTAACACCCACCATGATAATTCTGAATAATCTGCTGATCTCAAGATCCTTAATTTAAAAACATCCTCAGTCTTTGTCACATAAGTAATATTTACAGATTTCAAAGATTGAGACTTTATCTCTTTGAGGACATTATTAACACTACTATAGTCCACTATTATTTAGCTATAATTTTGGACATGTGACATTATATAATTGTAAACACCCATATAGGACTTTACAGCAAAAAGGGTAAATCATATGTATATGATATACGTGTGTGTGTGTAAATATTATATATAAAATATAATATATGTAACATATATAATTATATATTACATTATAATATATATTATATATTACATATATTATATTATATATATATTTATATATATTTATATATATATACACACACACACGCACACACACGTATATTAGACTGTTCTTAAAGAACCTAACTCTATTACAAATGTAGGAATAAACCTTACTGAAAAGGGTGGTAGGAAAATGTGCTGACCTAATTTCCTCTGGAAACAAGTGTGATTTATAAAATTAAATAATAAAGGAACTATGCATAATCTCTATCATGCATTGCACTATCTTAATGTAAGATGTTTGTGATAGTGGAAACTGGGTGCAGATTTATGGAGACTCTCTAATATATTCTCAATTTTTATGTAAATCTAAAAGTGTTTTAAACTTAATGTCTTTAAGAACCTGTCTACTACAATCAGTTAATTGCAGAATACATCACGTTTTAAAATGTACCTGACATATGTGTAATAAAAATTTAGCAGATTCTTGCCTATAAAACAAGTTTCAACAAATTTCAAATGATTCAACTCATATTTACCACTGAAAAATTATTTTGGAACTATGTGAAAAAAAGATTAGAAATTCTCCAAAGGTTTCAAAATTAAGAAATGAGTTGCTAAAAACCCATTGGCCAAAAATGACATCGCTATAGAGGTAGAAGAAATAGCTTGAGTTAAAAGTTAATAATACTTCAACATATAAAACATGGAATCAGCTAATATGTTGTTAAAAAGGAAATTTATATCTTTAAGAAGAAAGCAAAATCAATTACCCTAGTTTTAAATCAAGAAGCCAAAAAAGAAAAGCAAAAGTAACCTAAAATATTTTTTAAGGAGAAAAATATTATCACATATGCAAAAAGGAAAACTATAGAAAACCTACATATTTACATACTATTAGAATATTTGAACGCATAATTCAAAACCTCACAAAAACAGATAATATAAGGCCCAGAGGGCTTCACTGGTATATTATTTCAAACTCTTGAAGAAAATATAATTCCTATATTATAAACATGTCTTTAAAAAAACAGAAAATAGATACTGTCAACTCTTTTAATAATACCACAATAATATTCATATCAAAACCTATTTTGATAGTACAAGAGAGGCCGAAAATGCAAAGAATGGACAAAAATGCAAAGAATCCTAAGTAAAATATTAAGAAACCATGGGATTATTTTCTGAATTAGAGGTTTATATAACATTGAAAAAAGAATTCATTTAATCATGATACAAAATAAAGGAGAGAAAACTTTTAATAATATTCAACACCTGTCTCTGATAAAAACCCTCTGCCATCTGATGCGTTAAGCTTCAGGCAATAATTCTATGTGTGATATTAAAGGCTTTGTGTGGCAAGCAAATAGTCTTGCAGTCTCTCACCTTTCCTTTTTTTTTTTAACCAATTTTTATACATCTTGAATAAAAGTTTTTTTACTTGCTTTTCAATCCTGGGACTATTTCCAGAGGTTTCCAAAGGCTGTCTTTTTGTTGGCATGTTTGTTTATTGTTTTTATCATTATCCCTGGGATCAACAGGAGTGGTTACCAGGATCACTGGCAGTGGGTCAGTGGAGTTCTTCCCTAATGTCAGAATTGAATCTTCTACTAATTCTTGCATGGGCTCCTAAGACACTACTTTGGAAACATAGAAGGAGAGGATTTCACAGTTATAACTACAAATGTGATTAATAAAGTCAAAATATACAAAATCATAAACATCTTGAAAAAAATAAATGTTGATTTGATAACCAGGAAGAGATAGGAAGAGAAAGTCACATTATAGATAAAGCCATCACAGTGGCTTGGAACTCTAGATTTGACTTCATAAAAAAGAAACAATGGCTGGACACAGTGGCTCACACCTGTAATCCCAACACTTTGGAAGGCCATGGCAGGCAGATCACCTGAAGTCAATAGTTTGAGACCAGCCTAGTCAATATGGTGAAACTCCGTATCTACTAAAGATACAAAAATTAGCCAGGCATAGTGGTGGATGACTGTAATCCCAGCTATTCGAGAGGCTGAGGCAGGAGAATTGCTTGAATCCAGGAGGCAGAGATTGCAGTGAGCCGAGATCGTGCCACTGTGCTCCAGCCTGGGCAACAGAGTGAGACTCCATCTCAAAACAAAACAAAACAAACAAACACACAAAACTAAACAATGATCTTCTCTGAAAAATAATACAATTAAAAGACCACAGGGTAAACATATTAGGACAAATGTGTCAGACCAACCAGTGACTGCCTTAAGATAGTAAATTGTGCTAAATTTTTTAAAAGAGTATCTTTAATTTGCCACTTAAAAGGTGGATAAACTGCTTGATCAGAATATTTAAGTAAGAAACACAAAAGACTAGAAATTATATGAAGACATTCTTGACTTTCATTTAATTTATTCACACAGGGAAGATGACATAGGCTATATTAAAATTTGTCCCATGTTGTGCATTAATCACAGTTATTTATGTTGGGACCAAATGGAGACCAATGCCTTTCTGAGGAATGATTGAAGGAGATCCCTTAAATAAAATAGCAAATAGCTATGTAGGGATACAAATAAAAATTTTGGAAAAAAGAGAAAGAGTATGATGGCAAGAAATATAACAATAAGGACTACACTCTTTGTGGATACAGGTATGTTTTCCCCAAATTTTGTAAAGTGCAAACAAAGCAGCCCAAATGCAGTGAAAAGTTATGGCAAACCCTAGGGATTCCAAAGCTGATCACAATTTTAATCTTGATGTGGTAGGAGTTACAATTAATCACCTAGTGAGCATCAGGAAAAGGTAAAAATTCATATTTTAAAAACTACTTTATAGCTACTTGTAGTAAGGGAAAGATCACAATTGTGTGGAGAGAAGAAAGAGGTCTTGTCAGTTTTTGCTTAAAGAACTTAAATACAAATGCCAATTAATTATGCTGAAAATTTTAATTATATAAAAGCTTTCGAGAATGGTGTTATGTACAAGACCATTTTTCTATATTATCTAAGAAAAATTAAAAATCATAGTCACTATTAAAATTACAGTTAACCAACTGTAATTCTCGACTATCCATTTTGTGTCAAGCTTTGCATACAGAAATATTACAGAAAATATTATTCAGTCTACACACTTTATGAGGCAAGTAATTTTATTATTGACATATAACCAAAAAGGTAATGAGAGATTAAATAATTTGTATAATATTTCACAGACACTTATTAATAAATCAAGTATAGTGAAACATTTTTTTGATTATGCATTCTTAAACAATGAAGAAATACATTTGTTTTTACAAAAAAAAAGATAATAATCGTTTTACTACATGATATATGTGACATTTCAAATCAATTGGAGGTAAAGACAGAATATATAGCCAAGGAAACTAACTGGGTGCTTAGGGAGCAAAAGAAAAGATAAAAACCTAGAACCTATTTTTCCAACTCATAATAGAATAAAATCCTGATGAATCTAGGTTAAGATAGCCACCAAGAAGCTTAAAACTGTTAAAAAGCATGTGATTGCCTCACTGCACTCCAGTCTGTGTAACAGAGGAAGACTCTGCCTCAAAAAAAAGGCATAAATAATTTCACTTGTATTCTTGATGTGGATCAAATATTTCTAATCATAACACAATATTCAAATACCCAAAATTAAAACATCTATATATCTAATAAATAAAGAGGAAACCCAAATAAAAGCAAAAAAGTAGATGTCTATAGAATAATGGCAAATGAAGGAATAGCAGTCCAAAAACATATTGTGTATAGTATATGAACAAGTAACTATAAAAAGACACATATATGGTAATTAAATACATGAAGACACATATATGGTAATTAAATACATGAAGATCACTTCAATATTACTCATACATAAAAGACTACAACAAAATTTTTTTTAAATGTTTCTTTTATATGAGTTAGGTGGTAGAGAAGATTTGAAAATATTCAATGTCAGTGTAAAGGTAAGGACCCTTACATGTGATAATAGTGTATGAATAGGCAGTTGTAATCTATTTGGTTTGAACTTAATAATAATTTTCAAAATAAAATGCATGAACAACTTTATATTGTCTTTATATTGATTGGAAGTGTCCTAAAAATGTGCAAAAATTTATTGCAGCATTTTTTTGTGTGTTAAAAATAAAAAACCACCTAAGTAATTTTTAAGAAGAAATGAATACAGTATGTTTCATAAATAAAAGGGTTTTGAAAAAGACACAGGTAGATCTGCCTGTAGGATGTGAAAAATTTGTGGTCTCAAATACTAAGCTACAAGCAATGTGGAGTAAAGAGGGTAGACCCTTATAGTTGGGGTATTTTCTAGAAGATTACAAAAGAAACTTAAATATACACGCACCCTCTCTATCTCTTTCTCTCTCCGTCTTTCTCTCGCTCTGTCATGATCTTGAGATGTCAGACAAGAGTAGCAAGAGACAATTACATTTATTGTTAAACCTTTGTAATATTTACATTTTAGTCATTAGATAATATTACCAACACCAACATGTAAACAGCTTTCTTACAAAAATTCTAAAGATATTTTTCTAAAAATCCTTTTATCTATCTAATCTGTCATCTACTTCACCTGTTTCTTTTACCTTCCTACCTACCTATTTAAAGAAGATGTGACAATTTAAAAATGTTACAAATAAACAAAAAATTAAATCCTATAATTTATTTTAAAAATTTGTTTTCTATTTTATAATGTAGCTATTTTTAATAATTTTTCAAAACATTTAAATATATGTTACATGTTGAAGTAAAATATTTTTTATAACTATGAATTTCATTAATTTTCAATAGGCTTTATTAATTCCCAAATTTAAATTGATAGATAAACTCTCAAATTCATGGCAGTCTCTAGGCTAACATGTTGAATTCATTAAAATTTAATGAATATTAGATATGAAAATCTAAATCGACATTATGTCTGTGTACAATATAAGAATGAAATTGTAGAGAATCATTGATTTCTTCACCTGGATTCAGTATACTTAAAAAGAATCCTGCTTAAGTACTCTTTGTTTTGTTATCACTGTATAGTACAAATAGTAGTTGTATCTTTTCATGATGAAAATGACAGAATAAATTCATACAATGTGTTATTTCATGTTAAAGAATGTATTTAAATCTGCTAATTAAAAAGCTATTTATATCTCTGAGTTCTGTATTTGTTATATACAAGGCAGTTCATAATGCTTAGTTATTCTGTATTATATGTAAAAAAAGTGTTTTGATTTCCCATTAAGATTTGCATTTTTAGGTATTTGATATAAGTATATGATTTAAGTATTTGATATCAGACAGAATTAGAAGTTGCTTTAAAAATATCTGGTAATGGTAATGTTGCTAAGTTACTATAAATTTAACTTAAAATTCATAGAAAAAATAAAAACCACATTTTTTGTTGTATAACTTCTATGTTTTTGAAAATCTATTACTTAAATTTGTGAATACTTTTGAACAAAATGCCTAGAATTTAAATTAAATTTAATTTTATATTAAATATTGTTGATATGAAAAACAATGCCTATACTTTGCTAAATAAGGCCTATAAAATATAATAAATACTTCATTTATACATATTATATTTACAGAGAGAGTTTTACATCATGCTAGATAACATGATTTATGCAAATTTTTAATACTCTCTTATAACTCTGGGACTGAATTGTTTAATAAGTGTTTAAATAAAGGACATGCTCATTATCACTGTTCGCTGTTATTTAGCCCTATCTTATTGTGTTTGAAACCAGTGATAGCACACACTGGTAACATAGATCTGCTAGTTCTTTCTGTTACCAGGGAAGACTTAGCAATATTAATTCACTTTAACAATGTAAATTATTTTTTCTATCAGCCTTTGGATGATGCAAAAGAAATCTACATTTGATAAGGGAATGAGATAATAATTGAATAAGCATATTTGCTGCTTGGATTCTAGAGGAATCAGCTTTTATAATTCTTCAAGTTATCTAATTTTAAAATTTTCTCTTTCATATTTGTTTAAAGACTGCTAAGTTTTTGACACACACAACCATTACCAATCAATTGGCACTAAGAATCTTTACTCCTAGAATTGTTTACTATGTGTGGCTTCTGCCTCCTTAGTTATTATAGGTGACAGTTTTACCATTTTGCCAGTGCATAAAATTAAATAAAAATCTGCTTTCCAGCTGAAGGAATTCATTGTTTTTTTTTCTTTCTACCATCATCTGATGATTAGGTCACTACAGAACATTTTAAGTATTTCTTACAAAAACATACCATCAAAGATACCACATAATGCTTCCCCCCCACCCCCCAAAAGTAACGTTGGCCAGACTGGTTTTGAACTCCTAAGATCAAGTGATTCTCCTGCCTTGACCAGTTTATATTATGCATTTTTAAGACTGGAATGCAGAATTCGGGGGAACACTTTCTGTGAATTACCACAGCTACCATTTGCTTTTTGTGTCTGTCTCGTATGCTACACATTTCAGCAGAATTTTTATGATCAACTTATTTCAATGTGATATGGAAGTGTAGAAGAACAAGTATACGTTCTATGAACAGTATATACCTTTATGACTTGAAACTTAGCTTGAAATACACATGAAGGTAATAAAAGTAGTGAATACAAGGAAGTCATGAGAGATAATTTATTTGGAGATAATTTCTGTAGTGCTGTAAAGTACTGAAGTTTGACTAGCTTTGCACCTGTGTGTCAAGAACCACGATTTTAAGCAAAAAATGCACAGTATATGATTGATGTCCCCTGATTTTGGAGGAACAGAGGAATGGAATTTGATACCATAAAAAGTGAATGTCGAGAAGCTTTTGTTACTAACCGAACTTTGTGAAATTGAGACAAGCCTTCATGAAGAGTAAAATATGCTTTCATTAAATGAGGGGGCAAAGGATATAGAAGTGTTTCAAATGCATGACAGGTATCTGTTTGGTGCTCAGTTTAAGTTATATTTTTCTAAGAAAATGTCCATTAATCCAAATTTTAAAATTTATGTTTCTTTGTAATGTCTCTTATAGATCACTTTACTCAGCCTTCATTCTCCTTTTCATTCCTAGCATTTGATAATTATCTTTAAGAAAAAATTTCAAATGGCAATTAAAACATAATCATTGTGTGATTATGTCATTAGATGACTTGGGACATAGTTATGTAGATAATATTTCTTAAAATGTCAACTTTATGTTTCCTCTAAGATTTAATAAGAACTAATTTAATGTAGCTGTTTCTTCCAATTCTATCTGCAGAGTATATTTTTAAGTAAATACTGATTTATTAAATGCAGTTCTTATGGCTCATGAGGATACATTTCATTTTCAAATGTAATGAAAACATAATTTTAAATCAATTTTAAGTATATACTTGTGTGAAACACTGGATAAATAATTGGACTAGTGCTATTTCATTGCTGATTTTAATTGCTTTAAAAATCTATTTTCTGATAAATTTTTATTGAGACTATTCAATAATGTGCATAGGGCATTACTTTTTTTGAGTGCATTGTTATTTAGCTTGACTATTAATCATTAGTTTAACATAACTAGATTTCAACTATAATCATTTATTTTAATACATTATAAGTTTTCAGGTCTCCTAATTTTTTGAATTTGTCTTCTGGTTGGACCATTTAATGGTAGAAAAGTGTTTTCACTCATAATATGTCATTTTATTTATAACCAGGTTCTTAAGACTATGGCGGCACAGTAGGCAGCATTAATAAAGTATGTCTTGGAGCACTGTATTTATTTTCACAGATTGGAATCAATTCACCTTGAAAGTACTGCTCATATAGGATGAATAACTCTGCAGATAAGATCTATCCTACTAGCAATGAAAAAATAGCTGCAGAGAGTTATAAATTTAAAAGAAACTATGTTTGTTAGAATTCAGTGCCTCTATACATCTTAAACTGGTTTGGCTATTAGTATATTACATGGAGAGTAAGATTTTTTTAGTGCTAATGATGCAATCTGACACTGCCAGACAGTAGTGCAAGAGAAGAGAAGTTAAATCTCCCAGGCCCACCAGTGTATGTACACTGAAGGAAATAACATATGAAATTGTATACATAGGGATTAAAATGCAAAAAAGGAGTTTTACACTCAGAAATAAATAATGTGCACAAAAGATTCGATAAAAATAATCTTTTCTAGAAGGGAATTAGTGTTCAGGAGGTTTTCAGAGCAGTTAAGAATATTTTTTATTCTTTTTAATAGTCTGAATAGAACTATTAAGAATATAACAACATATTTAATAAGCACAGTCTTACAGTTTTTAGCTGGAATGTTACTGTCTAGACATGTACACATTGATCTTTTCTCCAAACTAATGTAATAATTTTCTTGATTCCTTTACTAATCTTAAAAATTTCCATAAAGGCAATATAATATTTTCTTCCGATAATTTAAAAATACATCGAATGAACTTAATATTCAAAGTGGAATTCTACCCTCAGCTTCACTATTAATTAAATAAGCTTACTAATAATGCCTTAGAAGTAAATTGTATTAGTCCATTTTTCACAGTGCTATAAAGATCTGCCTGAGACTGGGTAATTTATAAAGAAAAGAGGTTTAATTGACTTACAGTTTCAAATGGCTGGGGAGGCCTCAGGAAATTTACAATCATGGCAGAAGGCACCTCCTTACAGGGTAGCAGGAGAGAGAACGAGTGCCAACAGGGGAAATGGCAGATGTTTATAAAAGCAACACACTTTTTAAGAACTCACTCACTATCATGAGAACAGCATGGGGGAACCACCCCCAAGATCTGATCACCTCCCACCAGGTCCCTCTCTGGACACATAGAGATTATGGGGATTACAATTCCAGTTGAGATATGTAACTTATACATAGCCAAACTGTATCATAAATCAAATTTGAGATGACAATTAAATTTCAGCGAAAATAAGCTTAATTATGTTCCACAGGAATTAGCCATAGAGCCATCTCAGCTACTGTGTTTCTAACCAAGTCAAATGTAGTTCCCATTTCCCACTCCCTCACTCGGAGGGAGCACCACAGCTGTGTAAGCCAAATTTGTACATTCAGAGTGAGGTGAAAATTATAATATATGCTAATTTACATGAATATAAAAACATCTAGAAAAATTTATCATAGTATATCTTCTAAAATCACAATAAATGATTCAAGACACCTACTTAAGTATATGTTTTAAGTAATTCTGTTAGATACTGCTGAGCTACTGTTAAAGATTTACACAATGTTAGCAATATACTAGAATATATAACCTTTTAATTCTTTTTCACATTATTTTATTATAAACGTTCTCATAGGCCAAAGGGGAAATATTTTACAGTGAACACTTAGTAACAATCTAGAATTTATTACTACTGTATTACTGTACTTGTTTTAGCACATATGCATCTATCTATTTTTTCCTTTCACATATCCATCAATATAACCTACTTTTTTGCATTTAAAGGTAAATCACATGTATATTTTCACTAAATACTTCATTCTGCACCTCATTCACTGAAACTCAAATTTTTGTTTTTATTGCATTATCTGCATGCAATTAGGTATACTGTACTTTGACTAATGCATACACTTGTGTGCCAAGAAGAGTCCAGGGTCTGAGATTTTATCCTAATTGCAAAAGCATAGGATGATTGGATGCTGATAGTAACTGTAAAAGTCATTGTTCAGACAAAAAGCATCATTCATCACTCAAAGCAATAGCAATAGTCAGAGTAACATTGTGCTGGTTCCTTAAGCAAAATTTCCAAATGGAAGGAGGTTAGCTGATGTTGGCACAAACAGTGGGTTGCATTACAGGAGAGAAACCCTGCTATGGATGGGATGTTTCTGTCCTCTCAAAATTTATATATTAAAAATCCAACCCCCAATATGATTGTGTTAAAAGATGAGGCATTTGGGATGTAATTAAGTCACAAAAGTAGAGCTCTGATGGGCAGGAGTAGTGCCCTTATAAAACGACTCAAGATAACTTACTTTCTCTCTCTTTGGTCTCCATCACATGAGGGTATAACAAAAAGACAGCTATCTGCAAACCAGAACATGGTCCCTCACTGGACACTGGATCTACTGGCACCTTAATCTTATATTTCCAAGCCTCAGGAGCCCTGAGCCATAAATATTTGTGTTTAAACCACCCAGAATATGGTATATATGTTATAGCAGCCCAAAATGATCATTAAAAATTCTAAGCTTAGGAAATCTTAACTTTTAAAGGAATTGCTAGCAAACTGTTGCTAACTTTTGCCACTTTATTTTGCTAGAGAGAAAACAAATCAGCTCTCTTCCCTAGAGAGAGGTACTATCTTTATTGTTCAGAATTGTTTGCTATACAAACATTATTTAAAAGATGGTATTGAATAAAAATATTATCCATGCCTTTGCTTAGAAAGCTTGTATACATAGACCTGAGAATTGTTTCTCATCATACTTAATCCTTGTTTCTGTATGGAGTTGACTTCTAATAAATTTTCCTCTTTATATATTACTTATCAATCATTATGATTAACCTGAGCAACATGTTCTTAGTTAAAAACCTTAACAACAGTTAAAAACCTGAACTCTATGTTTTCCACCATTTAATAAAATCTACTATCAACAGGTTTAAATTAACAGGATGGGTGCAAATTCCAGTTAGCCATGCCTCTCGAAGTCCAAGAGGAGAGAAAAAAACTTCCAGAAACAATCAAAGTACATCTTAGAAGGCTAGGTGTTTTCTCTTTAAGTTTCTGCACGTAATTTTCCACTTTGCCCAAGTCAGTAATCCAGGTACAGCAGTATATGATAGTGATTACACAGACTTCAAGTTGGCCCCCAGAATAAGTATAGGGCACTTCCATTATACGTAACTACTTGAGTCAGTGAATTAAAGCTGATCTTAGTGCCTTCCAGGGTGAGGTAGTTTTCTTTAAACACATTCATGTCACTTATGGTGACCCCTTAAGTAAGTAACCTTGTTTGAGAGAGTAATACAAGTAAAATTTTAAATTCCAAGAAAGAGGTACAATCCTAAAGATGTATGATATGATTTAGTGTCCCCACCCAAATCACATGACAAATTGTAATCCTCAGTGTTGGAGGAGGAGCCTAGAGGGAGGTGTCTGGCTCATGGGGGAGGACCCCTTGCTGTTCTCATGATAGTGAATGAGTTATCATGAGATCTGGTTGTTTAAAAGTGTCTAGCACTTCCCCCTTCATTCTCTCTTCTGATCTACCAAGTGAAGATATGTCTGCTTCCCCTTCACCTTCTACCAATTTGTAAGTTTCCTGAGGCAACACCAGCTATGCTTCCTGCACAGCCTGTGGAACTGTGCATCAATTAAATCTTGTTTCTTTATAAATTACCCACTCTCAGGCAGTTCTTTTTAGCAGTGTAGGAACAAACTAATATAGAAAATTGGTACTGGCAGTGGGGCATTTCTACAAAGGTAACAAAATGTGGAAGCAGCTTTGGAAATGGGTAACAGGCAGAGAAGAGAAGAGTTTGGAGGGATCAGAAGAAGACAGGAAGATGTGGGAAAGCTTGGAGCTCCCTATAGACTTGTTAAGTTGTGACCAAAATGCCGATAGTGATATGGACAAGGAAGTCCAGGTTGAGGTGGTCTGCTCTCAGATGGAGATGAGAAACTTTTTGGGAACAGTAGTAAGGGTTACTTTTTCTATGCTTTAGCAAAGAGAATGGTATCACTGTGCCCTTGCCTTAGAGATCTGTGGAAATTTGTACTTGAGAAAGTTGATTTAGAGTATCTGGTGAAATAAATATCTAAACAGCAAAGAGTTCAAGATGATGTCTGGCTGCTTCTAACAGCATATTTTTGTGTTTGTGAGCAAAGAGATGATCTGAAAGTGAAAGTTATATTTAAAAAAGAAGCAGGGAGTAAAAGTTTTAAAAATTTGCAACCTGGTCATGTGGTAGAATAGACATACCCCTTTTTAGGAGAGGAATTCAAGCTGGCTGCATAAATATGCAAAAGTAAAGAGGATCTCAATGTCAACAGCCAAGATAATGAGAACAATGCCTAGAAGGCATTTTAGAGACCATTCTGGAAGCCCCTCCCATTATAGGACCTGAGGACTCGGAGGGAAAAATGGTTTCCTGGCAAAGACCCACTGCCCTGCCTGACCTCAGGACACTGCTCTCTATATCCAAACTGCTCCAGCTCCAGCTGTGACTAAAAGAGCCCTAGACACATCTCAGGCTGCTGTTCCAGAGGGTTCAAGCCACAAGTCTTGGAAGCTTCCACATGGTGTTAAGTCTAAAGGTGTGCAGAGAATAAGTGTTGAGGATTGGAAGCCTCCTTCTATATTTCAGAGGATGTATGGAAACACCTAAACGTCCAGGAAGAAGTCTGCTACAGGGGTGGAGCCCCCACAGATAAACTATACTATGGTAGTGTAGAGGGGAAATGTGAGGTTGGAGCCCTCATGTAGAGTCCCCACTGGGGCACAGCCTAGTACAGCTGTGAGAAGAGGTCCACAGTTCTTCAGACCTCAGAATGGTAGCTCCAATCAACAGCTTGCATTGTACACCTGAAAAAGCCACAGGCACTCAATGACAGCCATAAAAGCAGCTGAGGGGGCTGTACACAGCAGAACTACAAAAGCAGATGTACCCAAGGCCTTGGCAGCCCACACCTTGCATTAGTGTGGCCTGGATGTAAGACAAGGATTCAAATGATATTATTTTGGAGCTGTAAGATATAATGACTGTCCTGCTGGATTTTGGACTTAAACAGGGCCTGCAGCCTCTTTGTTTTGACAAATTTCTCTTTTTTGGGATGAGGACATTTACCCAATGCCTGTACCCCCATTGTATCTTGGAAGTAATCAACTTATTTTTTATTTTGAAGGCTCCTAGGTGGAAGAAGCATGCCTTGTCTCAGATGAGACTTTGGACTTGAACACTTGAATTAATACTGGAATGAGTTAAAACTTCCAGGGATTTTTGGGAAGGCATGGTTGTATTTTGAAAAGTGAGACATGAAATTTGGAAGGGGTAAGAGGCAGAAGAATATGGTTTGGCTCTCTGTCCCCACTAAAATCTCATTTTGACTTGTAATCCTCAGTGTTAGAGGAAGAGGCTACTGGGAAGTAATTATGTTATGGGGGCTAATGACAAATGTTCCCCTTTCGGCTTTCATGATAGTGAGTGAGTCTATAAAATCTGGTTATTTAAAAGTGTGTAGCACTTCCACATTTACTCCCTGTCTATTGCTCTGGCATGTGAAAATGTGCCTGCTTCCCCTTCCACCATGATTACATGTTTTCTGAGACTGCCCCAGCCATGCTTCCTGTACAGCCTGTTAAACTGTGCATCAATTAAACCTCTTTTCTTTATAAATTAGTCTCAGGTACTTCCTTATAGAAATGTGAGAACAGACTAATACAATGTTGCCTAATATCTTTGGAAAGAACCTGTCTTCAATTTTTGGAGTCTGAAGTAGGATCTACAGCCAATGATACTATCTGATTTGTTAGCAGTATGGTTCATAGGCTAGTTCAAATAATTAACTGTAGTTCTTCCTTCCTGGAGGAGTTGCTTGAGGTAGCAGTCAATTTAGTGTGCTCTGTTTGTAAGCCAGATTACATCCCTTTGCCTCAAGTAAAGATTGAAAATAAGACTGGGAAATGCATTGAGAGGTGTTGACTGGTGTGCATGGGAGGTGCAGTTGCTGGCATCATTCTCTGTTACTTCAGACAGGCTTCTTCATAATGTTATTGAAAATACACAAATAGTAATTGAGTTCCTCTACAATTTGAAGTTTCCCAGCACACTAAGCTTTCTATTCAAAGTGGCTGAGTTTGGAATATAGAGAGAACAAAGGTTAAGAGAATTTATATACATTACAAATAATCTGTCTTTTAAAAAGGAATTTTTCTGTTTTTACTTATTGATTTGTGAATAATAAAAAAATCTCCATATAAGCTAGTTGTCAAATATGAGGTTTACACGTTATTTTTCTCAAGTGTATGTATCTTAGTCTTTCATTTTTCTAAAGAATGTATTTCAGAAATTTTTTAAATTAAATTTTACCACTTCTTTCTTTAATGATTCATTGAATTTTTAAGTCTTATTTAAGAGATATTTGCATAATTATGTGATAAATATTATTCCATATAGTTTATTCTAAAAGTTTGAGGTTTTGGCTTTATGTTTATTTTTATGATCCACTTCAAGTTAATTTTTTTCTGTCATGTGTCAGGTAAGATTTAAGTTTCTTTTATTTTACCCCATATGATACACAGATATTTCACTATCACTTGTTGAAAAAATTGTCATTTCTCAATTGAATTACTTTGACCACCATGTGGAAAATTGACCAGATAGCTGTGTATTTATTTCTGGGTGATTTTATCCTTTTTGTAGTGAATCTTTCCTCTTTCTGTTTTAGGAGATTTACATCCCTATAGTTTCCCTTTTTCATTCAATAAGTGGAATCTTGTAACCTATCAACTTTCAAACTGATTTATTAACTTAAGTAAAATACTTAAATTCATCCATGCTGTATGAATTAATTGCTTGCTCTTTTCATATCACTAAATAGTAATCCATTGCATGGATATAAAACTGTTTATTTATTCACTTGTTTAAGAACATCTTGGCTGCTTTCAGGTTTTGACACCTATGAATTAAGCTGCTATAAATATTTAAAAGCAAGTTTTCAATGAGAACATATGTTTTCAGTTCACTTGAATAAATGCCAGGAATTAGAATTATTGAGTCTGTGTTTAACTTCATGAGAAATTGCCAAATTTTTCTCCAAAGGAGCTTTATCATTTTTCAATTTCAAAGCAATAAATGAGACTCCCTGTTACTCAGAATTTTCACCAAAAAGTATTATCAATTTTCAGAATTTAAACTTTTTTTTTTTTTTTTGACACAGTCTTACGCTATTGCCCAGGCTGGAATGCAGTGGCATGATCTTGGCTCAGGGCAATCTCCACTTCCCAGGTTCAAGCGATTCTCCTGCCTCAGCCTCCCAAGTAGCTGGGACTACAGTCACCCCCCACATCCATCTAATTTTTGTATTTTTAGTAGAAACAAGTTTCACCATATTGGCCAGGTTGGCCTTAAACTCCTGACCTCAAGTGATCCACTCGCCATGGCCTCTCAATGTGCTGGGATTACAGGTGTGAGACACTGTACCCTGCTTTACTTTACTTTTATATGTTGACCTTGTAGACTGATACAAAGCAAATTCAGTTATTAGTTTTAATTTTTGTTTTCCTCATTTTTGTGAATATTCTCCGTAGATTCTACATTGCTGCAAATACGGACAGTTTTATTTATTCCTTTGCACTTGTATGTGTATATTTTTTATTTCTGATTTTGCCTGATTGCGCTAACTAGTACTTCCAGTGTGATGTTGAATAGGAATGATAATAAGAGACAATCCCATCTTTGTCTTGTTCCTCCCAGTTTTAGGGAAGAAAACAGTATTTTACCATTAATCATGATGTTAGATGTAGATTTTTCATCAATAACCTTTATTAGAATTAAATAAGTTCTCTTTAATTTCTAAGTTGTTAAAGTTTTTATTATAAATAGTTGTTGAATTTTGTCTTTTTTCTTCACATCTTAATAAAACCATATTCTTTTTCTTAAACTGCTAAAATGGTGAATTGTATTGATTGATATTTGAATGTTGGCAAATCTCTTTTAAATGGTATGGTTTGCTTGTTCATGTTAATAATGATCATAAATATGGTTAGATTATAATCTTCCATATCACTGTTTTCTATTCTTATTTGTTTTGTTTTGTTTGGTCACGTTAGTCTTTTCTGCCTTCTCTCATTTTAATTGATTTTGTTTAAGATTCTACCGGTTTCATCTATTTAATTATAATTACATTTTTTAAAGTTTTTAGAACTTGATTTTATAATAGTGTTTGTAAAGTCATCAAAGTTAGTATGTGTTTGTTTCATGTGTATTGTAAGTTCTTTTATTAACAGATTAGTTCCCATTCTTTCCTCCAATCTCTTATGTCATTTTTATTTTCACATACACTATAAATACCTCAAACCTGTTCATTACTATTTGTTCCAATATCCCATTTTCTTTTAAAGAAAGTAAAGTAAAAATATTACCTTAATTTATTCAATTTCTGGTTTTGTTAATTTCTTTTCTTCCCCGATTTTGACCTGTAAATTATTTATTCTGACTTAAGAACGTTTTAATATGTGCAGCACATAAATCTTAGTGATTAGGTTCATCAATTTTTTGCATAAGGTAGTCTTCTTTTTTTTTTAACTTTTGAAGGATATTTTCATTGAATATGGAATTTGAGGTTGGCATAGTTTAGTTTCTTCTTTTAGTACTTTAAAGATGTCACTTCACTGTGTTCTTGCTTATGTTGTTTTTGAGGAGAATTTGGCTGTATTTTAATCCTTGTTCCTCTTCTATAGGTGAGATGTTATGGATTGGTTTCGTTGTGTGTTTTTTTTTTTTTTCTATGTGGCCTTTAAGATATTCTTGGATCTCAGTAGTTCAGATATGACATGCCTAGGGATGTGTTTCTGTGTATGTGCTTGTGTATATATGTTGGAGGGGATGAACTTTATCCTATGTTGTGTCTTCTGAGCTTTTTGGGTTAGTGGATTGTTCTCCACCATGAATATTAGACGTTATCAGCTATTATTTCCTCACATATGTCTCTTTCATCATTCTCTTAATTTTCTCTTTGTAAAATTTCAGTTACATATATACTGTAATTTTTTCATATTTTTCACGTACATTTTGGATTTTAACATAGTTTATTTTTCAATCTTTTTTAAATTTGTCTTTTAGATTGGGAAATTTCTATTAATTTGTCATCAAGTTTAGTCACTTTTCCCTGACTGTGGTGAGTTTACTAATGAACTCATATTTTTCATTTACATTACTTTGATTTTTATTTTAAAATTCCAATAAATTATTTCTTAAACTTTCCATCATAGGGGGAAGAACATGAGATGTTTCATTCTTGGCTGTTAGTATAAGAATTTTTGTTATTTTGTTATTTTTGGCATGTTTAAATTTTATTGTTGCTATGGTTACTAGAGGTAAATTTATTGCTAGGATGGGCACCAAAGGATTCAAATTTCTTTAGTGAATCACTGTTTTAGGCTCACTTGGGGTCTATGTCTTCCCTTACTGTTCCTTGCCAATAAGAATCAATCCCTTACAGCACTCTTTACTCGAAGCTTTTCAGTATCATTAAAATAAGTTGGTAAAGAGTTTGGTTCTCTGATGTTCTTAGCTTTGCACTGACCTGTATTGCAACCTGGGATTCAACAGTGTGCCTTTCAAAAAAATTTCTTCTCCTACTTCAGTGTTGCATCACCTTTTCCCCCCTCCTGATTTTCTCCTTGCTGCTAGGGTTTATTCATCAGTGTCCTCAGTCTCAGGGTTTTGCATCCTTTTTCCTGGCAAAGTAAGGCTTTGTTGCTTAGAACAGGGGTCCCCAGCCCTGGACCTGGGCCACAGACTTAACTGGTTTATATCCTGTTAGGGACAGAGCCACACAACAGGAGATGAACAGGGGATAAGCAAGCAAAACTTCATCTGCATTTACAGCTGCTCCCCATCGCTGACATTACCACCTGAGCTCCACCTGCTTTCAGATCAGCAGCATGCTTAGGGACTGTAATTTGCATTGATGGGTTGTTTTCTTTCAATGATTTTGAAAACATACTTTATTTCTAGCAACTATTGATTTACATATTTTAGCTAATTTTCATAATTATCAATATCATAACTGAACCAATTATTTTGTCTCAATCTATATTTAAAAAGGTACTTAATTTTGGGGTAATCTTTCACCCTCCCTCATAGTTTGTTTTGTCTACAAAAAAAATAGTAATATATTTATATTCTTTAATACCACTTTAAAGAAGAACCCTTTGTCTTCTAGATATTTTTGGTAGCTTCATTTATTCTATTTTTTATATTTATCTCATTTAAATTTTGTGATTCTATATCTAAAAGAGGACATCCTTATATTTAACTTCAGATTTATTTACAACTTAGTTGTTTCAACTATGTTGGTATTTCACTCAAGAACTATACATATTTTCACGATATGTTATTGTCATATTTATGCAATTATACTTGTACATATGAGTATATTTACAATTTAAGACTCTATGTTAGCATGTATTTCTTTAACATGAATAGAAATGTGACTCAATATAAAATTTTTATCTTAATATGAACAGCTTTTTATCTTAAAGCCTATAAATTGAGTTGTGGTGCTTTCAGTTTTTAGTGAGTTTAATGACAAAATTGATTTTTATATTTTCATAATCATTTGGTTGTTTGGTATCAATTTAGTGTGATTTCTCTCTCATAATTTTAAAAGTTTCATTTATAATATGTTTATTTTTATGTTAATTTTCTTTGATATTAGTGTATTGATTATTTTGAGGTTTTCTTTTATTTTGTCACTGAATTTTGACTAAATTCTACCCTTTCTCCACTCTACCTTAATGTAATATATAATTAGTTGGAAATAAATATTATCTTTATTTGTGATATTATATATCTCTTTAAATTGATCTTTCAGTTTATCAATTATCTCTTAACTTTCACTTACCTGCAAGCAGTGAAAGTAAGCAGTGTGGCTAAATTTCCAGCCACTAATAATAATAATTTCCCATAATACAGTTTGCAACAAGATTTTTCTCATATTCATATGAACTGTAAACTGCCACATCCCCAAAGTCCTAAATGGTGCTGACAGTCTGTTCAAGTGAATGTAATCTTTCACCAATGCTTCCCTGAAAGTCCTTCCAGCTCCTACTTACCCCTTCATTCTAAATACATGCCCACATTTTAAACTATCTACTTAATAGTAACAAAATTTGTATTTGTTATTTACTGATGTATTACAAATACCTAAATGCAGTCCTAGGGCTTTAACAAATATATATTATCTCACAATTTTTGTTGGTCGAGAATGCAGAGCTCACTTAGTTGTACATCTCTGACTCAAGGACTACCAAAAGGTAGAAGTTAAGTTACCATTTGGGCTGCAATTTTATCTGAAGGCTTTAGTGTAGAGGGATAAATATCCTAGCTTATTCACATAGTTGTTGGCAAAACTTTGTTCTTTGTTATGTGATCCTCTCTGCAGTGCAACCTATCAACATAGTGGCTGGTATTTCACACACAAGGTGAGTAATCCGAGACAGCCCGAGACAGCAAGCACAATCAAGACAGATTGCAGCCTTTTGTAACCTACTCTTGGTAGTAACTTTCCATTACTCCTGTCATAGTCTATTCATTAGAAGCAAGTCAAGAAATTTAGTTTATATTCAAGGGGACAAGATTACACAAAGTTGTGAATACCAGTAGCCAGAAATTATTGGATGAACATTGTAGACGCTACCTACCACAGACAGAAATTTCTAATGGTATAGGCACTTTCTCTAAACCTTGCAACACTCAGTGAAAGTGAAACAATATTCTTCTGGTTGTTATTTATGTAAAACAAGTTTCTTCTTTTTCGGTTATAAAAGTACAAGTATGCCACTACTCATATCTCAATCCCAAAATATAGAAATTTATCCTAGATTTTTGAATATGTGAAGTTTCAAAATAGCAGAATTGTTTAGATTCCCATTTTTAATTTGTATGCATTGCTATTTTATAGAGATGGAAGTAGGTAAATTATCAGTTTCCTGTTGTTTTGGAGCAATTAAACTAAACAATTTCTACCATTATGCAATCAATCGTGATTATACTATTTAATTCTATAGTTAAACATATATTCATGAAGTTATAATGAAATTTATTTAATCAATCACAGTAGTAAAAAATCTATTCTGGATTTCTTGACAGTTTCACTTGCTGTGGTATCATCTGTTAATTTAATGAACAGTCTCACTCTTTTACTATGAGACTTCCAGGAAAATATATAAATAACTTCTCTTGGTTCAACTATTTTGATACCTTTTAAATATATTGCCTGACTTTGACAGGGTCATTGATTATTACTATTTGGGTGTGAGTCTCCCATACACATTTTACAATTTATCAAGAATGTTGATGAGAATACCATGTGAGATGATGCCAAAAGGTCTTAGTCAAATGCAGATTTATTAGATTTTTTTCTTTCTCATTATCTAAGAAGTCTGTCATCCTGTCATCCTGCATGAGCAATGCTTTCAAGTTGAATGAATTTGAGATAGAAAGAACAAATATGCTGCCACTTATCATTCTTTATAAAAGCTTGGCTAATACTTAATGCTGAATGTAGTGGAAGAATTGCTGACATGAACTATTTTCACCTTGTGAAACCTAATTCTTATTCTACTTTTTTCTTTGTCTTTAGTGCAGATTGAGAATAAAATCTTCACCGAAGGGGTATAAAATTTATGATTCCCTAAGCAAAAGGTGGTGGCCATAAATTTTTTTCTCATTACTCTTTCTATTCCAATATCCTGGTCACTTACATCTGGGAATGCATTATCCCTTCGGTATGACATGTATTGGTTTTCTTGTTTGACAGCTATAGCTGACAGATGAGGACATTCTGGAGATCATTCAAGGGCTGATGCCCTTAGATGAGGCTGAGAGAGAGGTAAGTATGTAAAAGTTGTTTTATATTTCTACTGGAGAACATGGAAACAACCACTGACCTAGATTTGTAATATTCCATTTTCCACCATTGTAATGGACAACCTAATAATTAATGTAACGTAAACCAATCTTCTGCAGAACACCTAACACACATTTAAAAAGACAGAGTTCTATTTTTTTATTCTTTCATATTCTCCCAAGTTAAATAATTGTATGGCTTGCCAAATCAGACTGACACCATTCATTGCCAAAACTCTAACCAGAAATTATATTTGAAATTACTATTGGCAATACATAGTAATACGTAGTCTGAGGATATTTCCAGAAAAATTTACATACATTTCTTTATTTAAAAATCATAGTTTAGATAACATTCAATTTTTTTAAAAATATGTGTTTTTGTTTTCTCTGAATAACATAAGCCTTTTTATTTATGGCTTACTTTGTTAGCTTTTCATATAGCTTTATCATATCTCAATAGTATTTTTCTTTAAAACCTGTCTATTTCATACTTTTTCAGTAGAAGTCTACTATTTTGTATTTCTTCCTTGGCATAGAACATTTATATCTATTTTGAACACCTTTTATTTATATAATAATTTGTCAATAATTTTTTTATTTTAGTTATATTTATCCCAATATTAATTATGATGCTTAAGTAAATATGTATCCTTGTATGTAGATCTATAAGGAGCTACGACATTCCATTAATTCACACTATCAATGGGAAAAGAAATATTCAGTCCCCAACCTTATAAGAGAAACACAGTAAGTTTTTGGCCATAAATTATAAATAATAAAGTTTAATTTTATGTAATCATATTAGATTTATGACTATGGGTTTCATACTTTATTTGCCCAATTTCTTGCCTAAAAATGTGTAATCAGAAGACTTAGTATGTCAAAATACTTTAATAGTAGTTTAAAAAAGTTAAGAAATTTTTATAAATACAAAAATGAAAGAATATATAACATCACTAAAAAATAAGTGTCCATGCCAGAATGTCCTATTTTTATTATAAACAACAGTTACTCTACTAACATCATAGAAGTAAGGATATTAATACTTTATTACAAATTTTTTTGTATAGCATCAGCTTGCAAGTTATAGAATATGCTATTATGAATAGATTAAAATTTCGATTTAATAGAATTGAAACAGAAGAAATAAATCTGTGCCAAATTCTGAACATATAGAACTACATTATAAATAAGTTTATTTACATATAACTATGAAAATAAATGGGAAAATTATACTGTATGCACAAGCTTGGGAAATGCATTTGCACTTCTGTTAACTAAAATCTCTATAACAAAAATTTATAAAAATTATTAAGAGAAAGACACATTCATAGATAAATGAGTAGTATACAAATACAAATGATCAACACATATGTAAAAAGTTGTTCTTATTAGTTATCAAAGCAATGCATAAAATACCACTTCAAGCTATTCATTTGGCAAAAATTTATCTACTAACCTATCCATCTTCCAGGCAGTTTTTGATGCTAATGAATATGGGGAGATAAAGAGGGAAATAAATTCTCATAGACTCCTACTGGAAATAAGAATAGTAACAAGCTTTTTGCAAAGCCATCTGGCAATGACTATTAAAACATATGATTCAGCATTCCTGTCTTAGATTTTATTTCACAGCTATAAAAAGCACTTGTGTATAAGGATATTTAGTATTTAGTATAAATTATTATTATTTCTATTTAGCATAATCTCATTAGGTGTTGCTTATTAACTATATATAGTACATGCATTTCTATTTTAGTTTTCTAAGAACACTTACCATAAGATCTACTCTCTTAATAAACTGTAAGTGAATATGTATTACTATTAATTATAAACACAATATTGTGCAGCAGGTCCCTGGAATTTATTATCTTGTATAACTGAACCTTTATACCTGTTCATTAGCAACTTTATATTTTCTGATTAAACCAGTCATTGGCAACCAATATTCTACTCTCTGTGTCCATGAAATTTACTAGTTTATATATTTCATATAAGTAAAATCATGTAGTATTTGTCTTTCTGTGACTGGCTTATTTCATGAGCATAACATTCTAAAGCTTCATCTATATTGTCATATATTACAAAATTTCTTTTTTAAGGGTGAATAATATTTAATTGTATGTATACACCACATTTTATTTATTTATTAATCTATCTATAAAAGTATATTTAAGTTGGTTCCATTTTTTAGCTATTGTAAATAGTGCTGCAACAACCATGAGAGTGCTAATGTCTTTGAGACTGTGATTTCAATTATTCTTTATAAATATCCATAAGTGGGATTGCCAGATGATATGGTACTTCTTTTTTTCATTTTGTTTTAGGAACCTCAAGACTGATTTTCATAGCAGCTGCACCATTTTGCAGTCCCACCTACAATGCACAAGGCTACTAACGTGGCCACATTCTTGCCAACACTTGTGTTTTGTCATTTTGATAATAATCATTCTAACAGGCATCAAAAAACCGTGGTTTTGACTTACATCTTCCTGCAAATGACATGATCATATATAGAAAACACTAAAGACTCTATTTAAAAAAACTTTTAGAACTGACAAATTCAGTAAAGTTCCAAGATAAAAAATTAACATAAAAAATGCGTTGTGTTTCTATACACCAAGAGCACACTATCAGAAAATAAAGTTAGGTAAACAGTTTCATTTAAAATAGTAAAAAAGTATAAAAATGTAAGAATAATCTTAGAAGATGAAATTTTTGTATATTGAAAATAATATAGCATTGTTAAAAGTAACAAAACCAGGAAAACACAAATGGAAAGACATCCTAGATTATCTTAAAGTGTCTACACCAGACACAGAAAACTACAGATTCATCGCAATCTCTGTCAGAATTATAAGTTTTTTTCTCAGACCCAAAAAGAATTTTAATACCCACATGAAACAAGAAAGGTTTATAAATATCCAAATCAATACTGAGAAAAAGTAACAAAGCTGAAATCGTTACACTTCCTCATTTCAAAATACATTACAAAGCTACACAAATAAAAACAGTATGGCACTGACATAAAAACAGCACAGAAACCAAATGAATGGAAGGCAGAACATATAAATAAATTTACATAAAATTACATGTGGTCAACTGGTTATTGACAAGGGTATCAAAAATATATGAGGGAGAATAGATGGTCTCTTTAATAAATGGTGGTAGGCAATGAATATTTCCCCATGAACAACAACAACAAAAAAATGAGATTGACTGCCTACCTTATATCACACTTGAATACAAACTCAAAATAAATTAAAGACTTAAATGTAAGACATGAAACTGCAATCCTCCTAGAATAAAATGTGGAGGAAAAGCATGACATTGGTCTTGGCAATGTTTTCATGGCTATGACACAAAAAGCACAGGCAACAAAAGGCAGAATAGACCAATGGTACTGTATCAAGCTAAAAAGCTCCCTCATAGCAAAGGGGAAAATCAGCAGAGTGAAGGGACAGCTCACAAATGAAAGAAAATATTAGCAAATCTATGAATGATAAAGAAGTATCCAAAATATATATCAAACCATTAAATGACAAGAAAACTAATATCCTTATAAGACCTGAATAGAAATTTCTCCAAAGAAGAATTATAGTCAACAGATATATAGAAATCATATGTCTAACCATTAGAAATCATGTGATCATCTCAATAGATAAAGAAAAGGCATTTGATGAAATCTAGCATCACTTTATGATTAAAACCCTCAGCAAGATCAGCATAGAAGGGATATATTTTAAGGTAAAGAAATCATCTATGACAAACCCACAGCTAACATTATACTGAATGGAGAAAAGCTGAAAACATTCCACCTGAAAACTGGAACACAACAAGGATGCCTACTTTCACCACTTCTATTCAACATAGTGCTGGAAATCCTAGACAGAGCAATCAGACAAGAGAAAGAAATAAAAGGCATCCAAATCAGTAGAGAGGAAATGAGACTGTTGCTGTTTTCCAATGATGTGATCTTATACCTAGAAAACCCTGAAGTCTAATCCAAAAGGCTCCTAGATCTGATAAATAAATTCAACAAAGTTTCAGGATACAAAATCAATGTACACAAATCAGTAACACTGCTATACACTAACAGCAACCAAGTTGAAAATCAAATCAAGGACTCAATCCCTTTACAGTAGCTGCAATAATAATAATTAATAATAATAAAAATATCTAGAAATATTCTCAACTTCAAACTATACTATAAGCCTATAGTCACCAAAACAACATGGTACTGGTATAAAGATAGACACATAGACCAATGGAACGTAATAGAGAACACAGAAACAAAGCTGAATACTTACAGCCTATTAAACAAATGGTACTGGGATATTGGGCAAGCCACATGTAGAAGAATGAAAGTGGATTCTCATCTCTCACTTTACACAAAAATCGACTCAAGATAGATGAGGAACTTAAATCTAAGACCTGAACCATAACATTTCTAGAAGATAACATTAATTAAACTCTTCTAAACATTGGCTTAGGCAAAGACTTCATGACTAAGAACCCAAAAGCAAATGCAACAAAAACAAAAATGAGTAGATGGGACTTAAAACTAAAAACTTCTGCACAGCAAAAGAAATAATCAGCTGAGTAAACAGACAACCTACTGAGTGGGAGAAAATCTTTGCAAACTACAAAACTGACAAAGGACTAATATCCAGAATTTACAAGGAACTCAAATCAGTACGGAAAAAAAAAATAAAAAAACAACAACAACAACCGATCAGAAAGTGAGCTAAGGACAAGAATAGCCAATTCTCAAAAGAAGATAAACAAATGGCCAACAAACATAAAAATACGCTCAACATCAGTCTCAGGGAAATGCAAATCAAAACCTCAATGTGATACATTACTTCTGCAAGAATAGCCATAAAAATAAAAATAATAGATGTTGGTTTGGAGGTGGTGTAAAGGGAACACGTTTACACTGCTGGTGAGAATGTAAAGTAGTAAAACTACCTTGGGAAAGAGAATGGAGATTCCTTAAATAACTAAAAGTAGAGGTATCATTTGATGCAGCAATCCCTCTACAGGATATCTGCCTAGAGTAAAAGAAGTTATATAAAAAAGATACTTGCACACACATGTTTATAGCAGCACAGTTTGCAATTGCAAATATATGAAACCAACTCAAATGCTCCATCAATCAATGAGTGAAGAAAGAAACTGTGGCACATATATATTATGGAATACTTCTCATTCATAAAAAGGAATGAAATAATGCCATTCAGAGCAATCTCAGGTTCACTGCAACCTCCACCTCCTGGGCTCAAACAGTCCTCCACTTCAGCTCTCCAAGTAGCTGGGATTACAGGTGGGAGCTATCCTTGCCTAGCTAATTTTTGTATTTTTGGTAGAGACAGGATTTCACCATTTTGTACAGCCTGGCCTCGAACTCCTGAGCTCAAGTGATCTACCTGCCTCTGCTTCCCAAAGTGCTGAAATTACAAGTGTGAGCCACTGCACCAGGCCTTGAGACCATTAGTCTGCTTTTTCATTAGTCTGTATATCTGCTTTTATGCCACTGTGCTGTTATGGTTACTATAGCTTTATAGTGTATTTTAAAGTTTGGTAGTGTGATCCCTTCAGTTGTGTTCTTTTTACTCAAAATTTCTTTGATTACTGGGAATCTTTTGTAGTTCAAAATTAATATTATAATATTTTTTCTTTTTCTGTGGAAAATGTCATTGAAAATTTGATAGGAATTACATTGAATCTGTAGGTCACTCTGGACATGATGGACATTTTAATAATATTCATTTTTTCTACACTACCAAACTTTAAAATACACTATAAATCTATAGTAACCAAAACAGCATAGTGGCATTAAACCAGATATACAGACTAATGGAAAAGATATATACAGACTAATGGAAAAGCGCACAGAAATAAATCCATGCAGTTATAGTCAATTAATTTTTGGCAAAAATGCCAAGACACACAGTGAAGGAAAGGGCAGTCTGTTAAGTCAATGGCATTGGGAAAATTGGATATCCACATTCAGAAGAATGAGATAGCACATTTATCTCCTGTAAAAATCAATTCAAAATGAGCTACAGCCATAAACATAAGACCTGAAACTGCAAAACTAGCAGAAGAAAGCATAGCAGAAAAAGCTATATGACGTTAGTCTGGTTAATGATTTTTTTAATAAGTATGATCTTCCAAAGACAATCAACAAAAGTTAAAATGGCAACTCAGATTACATACAATGTAAAAGATTCTGCACAGCAAAAGAATAATCAACAGAGTGAAAATAACACCTATGAAAGGGGAAAGGGATAAAAGGAAAAAAAAGGAATATAAGTGTATTTATTACCATTAAAATGTACACTTAAAATGGTAAATATGGCAAATTATATTTTACCTCAATAAAAATGAATTTAAAAAAATTTAAAAATTATAAAACCAAAATATATTAGAAATTAACTCAATTGCAAGAAAACAAATGACCAATTTAAAAATGGGCAAAAACCCTGGATAGATATTTCTCAAAAGAAGACATACAAGATAAAAAGGAAGGTTAAAAAAAAATTCAAAAGGCACTAATCAGGGAAATGCAAATAAAAACCAGGGTGATATCACCTCACTCTTATGAGAATGTCTATTATCAAAAAGACAAAAGAAGCATGGCATGGTGGCTCATGCCTGTAAAGCCAGCAGTCTTAGAGGCAGAGACAGGAGAATTAATTGAGACCAGGAGTTCAAGATCAGCTTCAGAAAGAAAATGAAACCCCTGTCTCTACAAAATATGAAAAGTTAAAAAAAAAAAATTAACCAAGCATGGTGGTGCATGCCTGTAATCCAAAGTATTTAAGAGGCTAAAGTGGGAGGATCAAAGGAACTCTTGCTACTGTTGACGGGAATGTAAATTAGTGAAACCATTAAAGGAAATAATATGGAGGTTCTTTAAACATTGAAAATAAAACTACCATATGCTCCAGCAATCTTACTACTGGATATACAGTTGACCCTGACCCTTGAATACCATGGATTTGATGTGCATGGATCCACTTATAAGCTTATTTTCTTCTGCTCTGCCAACTCTGACACACTGAAACCATCCCTTTTCCTCCTCTTGCTAAGCCTATTCAACGTGAAGATGATGAAGATGAAGACCTTTAAGATGATGGCTTCCACTTAATAAAGAATAAATATATTTTCTTTCTTATAATTTTCTTAATATTCTTACTAAGAATATTAAGAAAATTAATATACTCTCTCTCTCACTCTCTCACTCTCTCTCTCTCTCTCTCTCTATATATATATATATACACACCCCACAATCATTCTTATATGTAGGTTATTGTAAAAATATAGTGTATGATATATAAAATACAAAATATCTGTTATTCAACTGTTTATGTTATTGATAATGATTTTTGTCAGTAGTAGACTGCTAGTAGTTAAGTTTTGGGGGAGTCAATATTTATATGTGGATTTTCAACTCCACAGGGCTTGGGCACTCCAGCTCCCACATTATTCAAGAGTGAACTATATACCCAAAATAAACAAAATCAATACATAAAAAAAATTACCTGCACTACCTGTACATTGCAGCATTATTCATACCCAAGATATGGAAAAACCTAACTATCCATCAATGTATGAATGGATAAAGAAAATTTCGCATATGTACACAATGGAATATTACTCAGCCTGAGAAACAAAGGAAATTATGCCATTTGTGACAACATAGATGAACCTGGAAGACATTATGTTAAGTAAAATAAGCCAGGCACATGAAGACAACTACCACATAATCTCATATATATGTATAATCTAAAAAAGTTGAGCTCATAGAATCAGAGAGTAGAATGGTTGTTAACTGGGACTGGGATGGTTGGGTAGGGGACTACGGAGATGTTGGTAAAAGACTACAAATTTTTAGTTATATAGGAGAATTAAATTCAAGAGATCTATTATACAGCATAGTGACTATAGCTAAAAACAACGATGCATACTGTACTATTGCTAAGAGATTGGATTTTTAGTGTTGTCACTAAAAAAAAAATAAGGTGACATACATATTAACCAGCTAAATTTAGTCATTCAAAACATCTTGCAATACATCATATATACACATATATTATTTACATTTTTCAATTAAAAATAATATCATAAAACAGAAAATTGAATTACTGGTTTAAGAATAAAGAAATTAAGAACTGTCTGTTCAAATCCTTTGCCCATTTTTTACTGGGTTGGTTTGTTTGTTGCTCATTGATTAGTTTAAGTTCTTTTGTTGTCTGTTAATTGCAGAAAAGTAATCAAACACATTATCTTGAAATTGCAATCATTTCTAAATGATATCAGCTATGAGGGCCTTCCATCACTGAACTCTGGATGGAATGCTGAAATTAACATACAGCATCAGTGTTGATATTCAATCTATTTAATATTACAAATAGAAAGAGTCACAAACAATGATGGGGTGGGTATAAGCCATAGTGCCAAATCAAATCAATTACTGGGTTCTGAGGAAACATGGGTAAGAACTCAAAGTCAGGAGAAAGTTGAAGATATTTTCAAGTCAAGGCAAGAACTATTATTATTATTTTAGAAACAGAAATAATCAACAAAGTCCCAGTTTAGATATCATTGGTGAAAAACTGAGACAACAAAACAATTTAGAAATTTTTTTATCATGAAATCCAATTATATTAATAAATTGCTAATCTTTAGATTTCAGGATCAAAGGCAAGTTTTCACTCAGGTGAAAGTCTGAAGAATTGAGTGTATATTAAAATAATATTAGAAACATATAAGTGCATATACATGTAAAGTTAATTTTTAAGGCTTTTAAAGATATATGAATTTAAGGAGCTTCATTTTTAAATTGCAGCAATAAAATTATATTAAATTTTCAACAAATTTTTAATTTTTAAAATTATATGAAATGTGTTTTCAACTTATAGTGTTATTAATACCAGCAATAGTACCCCATACTGGCAAAATTAGTCAAACATATCTTACCTGTCAACTTACATACATTAGCTGAGATTTTTTCATCTACCATTTACTGAAATTTTAACAGTAAAGGAGATCAGTGCAAGAGCTGACAGTGTTTACGTATTGATATTTCAGTCATATTATGCCCAAATTTCACTATTTCAGTAATAAAATGAGTATAATAGTTAATACTTTAATAAAATTCAGATTTAATCATCTATTTTAGCAGTTTATTACACAATTGTATCTGACTTATGCCTCAGCCACTGATGAAATTAACCATCAGCCATTTAATTATTTGCCAATAATAGGTCTATTCAGGATAAACTTAATTCCCCATGATGTAGTTTTAAGAAACTGAATCAATATACAGAAAAATGTATAAAATACAACCTGCTTTAAATCAAGTAATGAACAATGATCTCAAATGTGTATGTGTGTGTGTGTGTGTGCACATACACGCATGCTTACAGAAATGTACACATACACATACTTATAAAAGCCAAATATCACTTGAGAGAATCTACTGAGAGGAGTCCAGTTGGCTGACAACATGTAGCTGCTGTACGCTCAGCATCCACTGCAATGTTGCTGTTTAGTTCACAGATTCTCCAGGCTGCCTCCTGTCATTGATCATCTATGGTGAGCGTACAGGAATCATCTAACTGGCTGTGTTTCCCCTTGGCCTCCAACAGGTTGACTAGGATTTCTCAGGGCTGTATTGCTGTCAGTTTTTCTATTCAATTCTCAGTTCTCTTTCTTTTCAGAGGTTTCAGGGCAACTTTATGGTTTGAAAACTTTTTCTGCTTACTACTAGCACTGTCTTCTCTCTTTATGATTTGTGGAATCTTCTCTTCTCCAAATTCATCTCTTGTGCTTTCCTCTCTATCTTGGAGTCTTCTTCTGGGAGGACATAAACTGACATAATTGGTAGTATAAGTGCCTGAGAAAGTAGGAGATGAGTGGGATTTGGTATTGTACCACTCCCTAACTGGCTTGTAAGGAGAATTGTATCTTTGGGGGTATGTGAGGCACATCCTTTTCTAGAACAAAGAGTGACTAAATTTCTGATGATTTCACCATTTGTGACCTGGGAAAATGTCCCATTACAGAAGAATGTCCTTGTGCAAAAAATTATGTATATGAAAGTATGAAAGTAATGACTCATCAAAGGACAGTGAAGATGCCTGGTTATTAGTTGGCTAAAACTGGCTGAATAGACACTCCAGAGAGGAATAATGAAAACCAACAGGATTAATTATCCGTTGAAGGCTGAGTGTGGGAGCCCCTATATTTCTTTCCTAGCTTAAAGAAAGGGCTTATCTCTTGCAGAAGAATGGGCTGAGCAGAGGTGCAGTTGATTATACTTAAGGAATTGTGGAACTCCAGAGGTGTCTAAAAGTTAGTCAAGAAAGGGATCTATAGTAATATCAGTGACATGTTGGAGAAAATGTTGTACATGGAAACAATAAATAACAAAATCTGGGTGGATGCACATGAGTATTATACTTTTATAGAGTTTCCATTTTTTCTAACACTCAGAACTGAAGATGTTGCCAAACTCTTTGTAGGAAAAACTAGCATTCCTTCTGTGGACCTACTTCCTTAATATATGACTGTGTAAGACCTTAAGATCATCTCCTCCCCTGACTGCATGGGTGATAACTAAAGTTGCAGCCTGCCTAAGCCGATTTAAGGATTGCTGGTTTTGATAAAGAAGCCATACATTAGGTCATTATCACATTGCTATACAGAAATACCTAAGAATAAGTAATTTATATATTAAAGAGGTTTAGTTGAGTCATAATTCCATAGGCTGTACAAGAAGCATAATGCTGGCATCTGCTTGGCTTCTGGGGAGACCTCAGGAAACTTATAATCATGGCAAAATTTGAAGGGAGAGCAAGCACTGCCCATGGCCAGAGCAGGAGCAAGAGAGTGAGGGGGAGATGCCACATACTTTTAAACAACCAGCTCTTGCAAGAACTCATGCACTAACATGAGAACAACACATAAGGGATAGTGCTAAGCCATTTCATGAAAAGACCACTCCCAGAATCCAATCACCTCCCAACAGATCCCACCTCCAGAATGGGGAATTGTAATTTGACATGAGTTTTAGGTGAAGACACAGATCCAAACCATATCAAACCAAGAGATCACACCCTAAAGGAACTGCAAGAATTACCTGTCTAGTGTCTGCAGGAGCCATGGAAGCACAACTGGGATTGGATTTTGTGATCCTTTGGTGCTAAAGTCTGGAAAATAATCCTGAATAAGCAAGAATTCTTTGACTTCAGGATATTATCTTAAGACATAGGATGTAACACCTGGAGGAGAATCCAGGAGATGTGAAAAACTTATTGCTTGCAAGGCTCTTATGAGCCTGGTGGAAGCCAGAGCCTATTCTGAGCAGAATGGAAATGTTCAAATTGCCCTGGATGATGATAGAGAAAGCGAATCACATAGCATATATCTACAAAGAGTTAATCTGATAGAACACTGAAAGAGTTTTTAGAAGGCAAAACTGAAGTACCATCTCAAAACAAATATTTTGTAAGGAAGTGGCTGATACCAACTCCAAAAGGCAGAATATACACTAAATTAGAGACATCCATAAGTATGAGAAATCTGTATTCTCTACATCTTTGCCAAAACTGGTGTTGTCAGGTGTTTTTGTTTTTTACTGTTGTTGTTTGTTTTCTTTTTTTGGCCATGCTGATAGATGCATCTGACATCTTAAGGTTTTAATTTGAACTTCCATGATGACTAATGTGAACCATCTTTTCATATATTTATTTTCCGTATATATTCTAATTATTGAACTGCTTACCTGTGCCTTTCACCTGTTTTTGACTTGGTTAGTGGTTCTTTACTGTTGAAATTTTAGAGTTATTTATATATTCAAGGTACTAATCCGTTATCAGAAATGTTGTTACCATAAGTGTTCTCAAAATCTGTGACATGTCCTTTTGTCTTCTTCATAGATTCTCTTTTAAGAAAATATGTTAATTTTTATATCAAATTTATCAATTTTTCTTTACTGATTGTACTTTTGATTTCATGTCTAAGAATTTTGTCTATACTTAGATTCTATGATTTCCTTCTTTGTTATAATGACATTTTTTCATTTTACATTTTGCATTTAAGTCCATCATCTTGTGAGCTAATTATTTTGTACAAGGTGAAGATAGGTCAAGATTTATATTTGCCTTTAAATATCAAATTGCTCAAACACCATTTTTTAAAGACTATTTTCTATTAACTTGCTTTTGTACCTTTGTGAAAAATCAATTGAGTAGACCTTTAGGGGCCTATTTCTATGTTCTCTATTCTGCTGCATTAAATTATGTGTCTATCCCCTTATATAATTTTTGAAATTCAGCAGACCAATAACTCATTTATCGCTATCTCAAAATGACTAAAATGTTACTCTTCCTTTGCCTTTTAAAATACATTTTAGAATAGTATTTTCTATATCTACTAAAATCTTGTTGGAAATTTGATAGAAAACATATTGAAATGTATTAATTAAAGGACAAATAACGTATTTACTATCTTGAATTTTCCAGTGTAGAACACCTAGAACACTGTATTTCCCTGAATTGAATTAGAACTTATTTGATTTCTTTCATCGTTTTCAATATAGATGTCCTGTATATGTTTTATCACATTCATACCAAAACTTCATTTTTGAGCAATTGTAAATGGTGTTATAGTTGTAATTTTAATGTCAATGAATTCATTGCAAGTATATAGATATATAATTGTTTTCTGTAGATTTTTACAAATATTCCTTGGGATTTCCTACATAGATAATCATGCCATCTACAAAGAGGAATAATTTTGTTTTTTCCTTTCCTATATTTGTGCCTTTATGTCTTCTTTTTCCTCTTCCTCCACTGGTTAGATATTCTAGCATTATACTGAATAACTGAGAGTGAACATCCTCACATTGTTCCTGATTTTAGGAGGAAGACATTCAGTGTTTCTTTGTTAAGTATAATGTTAGATGGAGGGTTTTTTGTAGATGATATCTATCTTTTTGTAGATGATATCCATCAAGTTGAGGAAGTTTCCCTTTATTTCATTTTCTCTGAGTGATATTAAGAATGGGTGTTGAATTTTGCTCACCTTCTTCCTCTGCATTAATTCATATGGCAATGCAAAATTTCTGTTTTAGCCTGCTATTATGGTGGAGGACATTGATTGGTTTTCACTTATAAACAACCTTGCATCCCTGAAATAAATCACAATTGTGTATGATGTATATTTTCACATATTGCCAAATTCTATGCTAGACAGTTGCTAAACTTTTTTTGTATATTTATAAGGGACATTAACCTGTTGGTTCCTTCCTTTTTTTCTTCCCTTTTCCCTCCCTTCCTTCCCTTCCCTTTCCTTCTTCTCTTCCCTTCCCTTCTGTTTCCCCTTCCCCTTCCCTTCTTCTCTCCTTCCTTCCTCCCTCCCCTGCCTCCCTCCATTCCTTGCTTCCTTCCTTCTTTTATACAGCTTATGTCTGGTTTTGGAATTAGGGTAATTTTCTGAAATAGATTTGTAGAATTGATGTTTAATTCCACTTTAAATATTTGCTAGAATTCTCCAATGAAACTATCTGGGCCTGAAGCTTTCTTTTTTTGATTCTTTGGATGTTTACATTTTAAAATTTAATATCTTTAAATGATTATTGTGCTAGTCAATAAATGTGTTTGGCCAGACCTAGTGGCTCATGCCTGTAATCCCAGCACTTTGGGAAGCTGAGGCAGGTGGATCACTTGAGGCCAGAAGTTCAAGACCAACCTGGCTAAAAAGGTGAAATCCCATCTCTATGAAAAATACAAAAAGTAGCTGGATGTGGTGGTGACACAGGCATGTAGTCCCAGCTATTCGGGAAAATAAGGTGTAAGAATCACTTAAATACAGAAGTTTCTGAGGTTGCAGTGGGCAAAGATCTTGCCCCTGCACTCCAGCCTGGGCAACAGTGAGAGACTCTGTCTCAAAATATACATATATTTCATAATATGCAAATTATGGTAGAATGAAATTATAAAGAATTGGTCCATTTTATCTCAGTCATCCAATTCATATGTTTAAAGTTGTATTATAGTATTCCATTTTTCTTTTTTTTTTTTGTTTTTTACATGTTATTTTTATTTTAATTGGAATAAAATAATTATACATATTGATACTGCATACACGGTATTTTACTACCTGTATGCAATGTATAATAGCCAAATGACAGTGACTGGGATATCCCAGTTAACTGTTTTTGAAAAAAACTAGCTTTTGTTTCATTTATCTTTTGTATTATTTTCTTTGTTTCACATTCATTTCTGTTCTGATATTTATTATTTCTTTTCTTTTACTAGTTTTGAGTTTGGTTTGTTCTTTTCTAGTTCTTTAAGATGCATCATTAGGTTATCTGAAGTTTTTCTTCTTTTTTATGTGAGCGCTTATAGCTATAAACTTCTCTCTTAGTACCGTTTTTGCCATATCCCATAGGTTTTGGTATGCTGTGTTTATCAATTGTTTCAAGAAATTTTTCAATTTCCTTCTCAATTTTTTCATTGACTCACTGATCACTTAGGAGCATATTGTTTAATTTCCATGTATTTGGATAGTTTCCAAAATTCCTCTTGCTATTAATTTCTAGTTTTATTTTGTTTTGTTCAGAGATGATGTTTGATATTATTTAAATGTTTGAGTTTTTCAAGACTTGTTTTGTGGCCTGAAATATGGTCTGTCCTTGAGAATGATCCATGTGCTATGGAGAAAACTATGTATTCTGCAGCTGTTGGATAACATTTTCTGTAAATATCTATTAGATTCATTAGGTCTATAGTGCAGATTATGTCCAATGTTTGTGTGTTTTCTGTCTAGAAGATCTGTCCAATGGTGAAAGTGTGGTGTTGAACTTTCCAGTTCTTTAGCTCTATTAATATTTGCTTCTATATCTGAGTTCTCTAGTGTTAGATACATATATACATATTTAAAATTGCTGAATTGATCTTGTCTTCATTATATAGTGACTCTTTGTCTGTTCTTATAGATTCTGTCTTGAAATCTGATTTGTTAGATGGGATGTGTAGCTACTGCTTCTCTCTTTTGGTTTCTATTGACATGGAACATCTTTTTGCATCCCTTTATTTTCTATCTATGTGTGTCTTATAGGTTGCCTTTCTTGTTGGCAACAGATTATTAATCATGTTATTTCATCTATTCAGTCACTCTGTATATTTTGATTGAAGAATTTAGTCCATTTACATTCAATGTTATTATTGATAAGAACTTACTCCTGCCATTTGGTTATATGTTTTCTGTTTATTTTGTGGTCTTCTCTTCCTTCTTTATAGCCTTCCTGACTTCCTTTTAGTAAAGGCTGTATTCTCTGGTGATCATTCAGTTTCATACTTCTTATTTTTGTGTATCCATTGTATGTTTTTGTTATTTGAAGTTATCATAAACAGGCTTGGAAGTGATGTCTTGCAACCCATTATTTTAAGCTGATGACAACTTAACACTGTTGCATAAACAATCAAAAGAAAAACTAATAAAAACTCTACACCTTAACTTCATACCCTCATTTTTTTAACAACTCTTTTGTTTTTACTTATATATTATTGTGCTGTCTATGGCTTGAAAAGTTGTTGTAGTTATCATTTTCGATTTGTTAAGTATTTAGTCTTTCTACATAAGAGTAGTTTACACACTGCAGTCACAGTGTTATAGTATTCTGTATTCTTCTATGTACTATTACCAGTGAGTTCTGTACCTTCAGATTACTTCTTATTGCTCATTAACGTTATTTTTTTATTGAATTACTATATTTAACATTTCTAGTAGGACATGTCTGGTGTTGATGAAATCCTTCAGAGTTTGTCTTAGAAACTTTATTTATACATGTTTAAAATATATTTTTAGTAGATATACTATTCTAGGGTAGAAGTTATTTTACTCCAGTACTTTATTATGCTAATCTCTACTGGTCTTTAAGGTTTTCATTGAAAAGTCTGCTGCCAGGTGTACTGGCGCTCCATTGTATGCGATTTATTCATTTTTGTTTCTACTTTAGGATCTTTTATTTATCCTTGACCTTTGGGAGTTTGGTTATTAAATGCCTTGAGGTAGCATTCCTTGAGTTACATCTGCTTTGTGTTCTATAGCTTTTTGATACTTGGATATTGGTATTCTTTAGGTTTGGGAAGTTCTCTGTTATTATTTCTTTTAATCATCTTTCTACTCCGATCTTCCTGCCTCCTCTTTAAGGTCAGTAACTATTAGGTTTTTACTTCTGAGGCTATTTTCTAGATCCTGTAGGTGTGCTTCATCGTGTTTTATTATTTTTTTCTTTTGTCTCCTCAAAGCCTTCTAGACTAATGGTTGACTAAACACTGGGCATCATAGCCTGACCAATTTGACATATAAAATTAACTATTACATTTACCTTTAAAAGACATAGAACCCAGAGCTGGGTAGATTTACTGAGTGGCTAGACCCAGAAGAGAGAAAACAGTCACTGCAGTTTGGCTCACAGGAAGCCACATCCATAGGAAAATAGGAAGAATACTACGTCAAGGGAGCACCTCGTGGGACAAAAGAATCTAAACAACAGTCTTCAACTCTTCCCTTTGACAGAGCCTCTTTGGAGTGTCTCCCTGGTCCTGCAGGAGCAGCCCACCTGTTTTATTTTATTAACAAAAGATTTAGAAGCCTGGATATAGGCTGTGTGTGTGCTCATTACTACTAGCATGATTGTTTCTGGGCCCCCTCAGCTCAGAGAGGAAAGTAATATATATGTGTCTGATAAACTGTGAATATATGCACTGGAAATGAAGGCCTCAGAGGCAGCCTCAGAAGTAAAAGATTCTTTTCTGACATACTCCTGCCCTTCCTGCTCTCAGACCCTTTCCACCAAGGCTAGCCATAAGAAACTAGAACCTCTCTTTCCCAAGGCGGGTCATAAAAATCAAAACCCTTTTTCCCCAAAGCCAGCCATAAAGCCTAAGAATGTTACTCTAACTTTCCCTCCTCCTTTCAGTATGAAGCTGGCCATAAATAAATTATCTGACCTAACTTCTTTGACTGTAGGTCAGGAGACCTCTCTTCCAGAAAGGGCTCTGTCCCACACCCAGAAAAAATGGAATGTGTGCTCAGAGAGGCCAAGAAGAATCCAGGCAGACAAGCCTTGTTGAGTTTTCCTGGTCTGTCTTTTAGCATTAGATTTTACCTTTTTGTCCAGTCATATTTCTACATGGACATCTATACTTTGTTGAACCTAAGCATAAAAATGGACAATTTCCCCTGTATCCTTGAACCTTCATTCTGAAGGATCCTGTGTATTCACATTAAATATGTGTGTATGCCTTTTATTCTTAAACTACCTTTTGTGAATTGATTTTTCAGTGAACTTTCAGAAGGTTAAGGGAAATTTTCCCATTTGGCCCCTACAATAGCCATCTTAACAAATGCAATCATATTAACAGGATATGTCTGAAAGATTTCAAGAAGAATTTTGATATATCCCCAACAGACATGTTACAAATTATGAAAGATAATTGCATATTCTTCATTGCGTTTCTTCATAAAATAAATTTAGAATTTAGAAATTTAGAATATAGGAGTCATGCTGTTTTTTAACTATAGACTATATGCCCTATGTATGCCTATATGTATGTATAGATGTATACAAGTAAATATTCAAAGAATATTTATAAATTCTTACATGTTGGTCTGGCAGGATTCCTGCTTTGAACAGGTCAAGTTTGGTTTTATGCTGACTCTTTATTTCTGTTTTGACCTCCTAGATTCAGAAATGGAGGCTCTGAAAAAAATCAGTCTCTCCACTAAGCATATCCCAAAGTGAAGTCTGTCAAATACAGATGCATGATGATTTCACTCTAATCTCTAGTATCATGTTCCATTGTTAGTCTAAGCCTCTTCAGAAATGAAACATAATGACTATAATTTTGCTTGAATGGAACTTGATTTAAATAAGAGCTGCATCACTACTTTTCCACTCTTTCTTGAATACGTAAAGATCGTCTTGCTTCAGACCTTTCTATTGCCTATCTTTCTGCTTGGAATGCTTGACCTCCTCCAATTCAATTGTTTAGCTCTTTCATGGTCACTCCTCTGACTTCTACCACTGCCCCTGAAATTGTATTATATTACTTTGTTATACTTTATTCACATATAGTCATTTGAGGTATTTTGTTTATTTGTTTGTTTATTATGCATCAAGATCAAATGTAAATTTCATGAGAATAGGGCTTAGCATTGCTTATTCACTGCTTTAAAGCCCAATAAAATGCCCTCCAGAGGATAAGTGCTTAAAACTATTGGTTGAATAAAGAAATTTAATGGACATAATGATCATTATACAACCAATAAAATCTGCTTCATAAAACTATAGAGAGTAATTTTTATCACTGATATTCTCATGTTATAGGAGTTTACTTCACAGTAAGTTTTTGGCTTCTTGAAGCTTCTGGTGCATAAATGTATAAATAAATATATTGATATGCCAGGCTTAGCAACATATCTTTATTTATAACAGTTTAACCTGTGTACAAAAAAAGTATCTTTTAAATATTCCAACTAGGACTTGTTCCACAATAAGTCTGCTAAGGAAAACATATTTCAATGAATGAATGGCATTGTTATCATACAATCTTTCCAAGAGTGAGAATAAACTAAGCTATTTATGCTAAGTCAACATTAAATTATCTTCCTCAAATCACTTTAGCTAATATTTCTGTACATATCTGAAAGAAACTATTCAAAGTCTTTTTATAAAGTTTTCTTTTGTTCTGCGAATAAATGTGAATTTTAAAAAATAAACCTATATCTCAAATTCAATCAGAAAATTAATCCTTGTTTTATTAATGTCTTCAGAACCTGGTGAGATCAAGACATTATACCAATTAGATATCAATTCTTTTCCTAACATTGTTCAATATTTTTCATCATTCTTAAGATAAAACTCAAACATATTTGCAGTATATAAAAGACTGCCAATATCAGCTTTGCCTGCCTTTCAGTATCATCACCAAACCCCATGCTCACTCTGTTCTAGTCATACTCATGCTGAAGTATGTCAAGTTACATGAACCTTGCATAATAATTTTCATCTCTTCTTGAATTTCACTTTAGCTAGAATCACTTTTATTTCTCAGATATCGATCCTTCAGGACTTAGATCAAATTAACCCTCATCTATGAAGGACTCCCTGACCTCCTCATGCTTCTGCTTATGGGATAGAACTTTGGGAAAACTTACGTGAAATTAATCGTTTACAGGTCAGTCTCTCTCAACTTTATGAGCCTTGGAAGAATAAGAAATTTCTTCTATTCTTCATTAAATGTCGAGGAGTAATGCATCATGAAGTGAAAGATCTTAAAAGATGCATTTAAGTAGATGGCTTGGTACTAGGTCTACAACTATATAGGTAGGCTCTCCATCTCTTAGGTATTTATAATCCTTATATAGGAAGAAAGGGGGTGCAATATAAACACAAGGATATAGACATAGATAAATAATGCATTAGTGGAAAGTTTAGTGACACAGAAAATCAGAAGAGTATCTTTCATAGAGGAAGTAGAAATTCAGTTGTCAAAGATCAAAACACTACCTAGTGAGTACTGTGCTCACTACCGGGTAACAAAATAATTTGTACACCAAACCCCAGCACCATGTAATCCATGTAACACACATGCACATGTGCCCCTAAAACTATAATAAAAGCTGAAAGGAAAAACCAAAACCAAAAGTAAAATAAACAAAATAATCAGTAGGATACTAAAACAAGAAAAAAAAAATGAATCATGAATTAAGCAAAGAACTCTTTCACATATTGGCATATCTGAGGCCAAGTCTGGGAAAAGCATGAAGAAACACAATTTCACATGTAGAGTTGGGGAAAGATGACTATTTTACTAGGGAGTAATGAGGGATCAACTAAATAATAAATAGAAATGGATCTGACTGAAGGGTTTTAAATAATAAAGGAATTTTTAATAAAAATGATTGACTGCTTATTAATATAAGGATAATATGGACTACTTTCAGAATCCTACTTTGAGGATGACATATCAGTTTTTATTCCATATAACTATTTCTCTCTCTTTCTCCATAGATATGTTCCTCCTCACAATAAAATTGGACGTATCAACCTTAAATTGTAGTTTACTGGCATAAATATCAAGAGCATCTAATTCATAGATGAAAGCTCTGGGAATTTATGTCAAGTCTATCTGCATCCAAAGTTGTTTTAAATGAAAATTCTGTCAAAAACAAAACTGTTAAGACTTCTGTTATCTGTAATCTATAAATTAAATGTGGAGAACATATTTTTTCTTTGAAATATGTTAACTAAAAATACATACAGCTTTTTAAACCCATAGTTTGCTTTTAAAATTCTGTATTCACTTGTTTCTGAACTAGATATATATAATATTATATAACCAAGAAGAGATGTTTTACCAAATAATCACTTTAAGTATCCATTATATAAATAAAGATAGAATACATTTTTTCTATCTTCATATGAGGCATTTTATAAAGTATTATTATTTTATAAGCACATATAACTGGATTATTCTATATATGAGCTAATTTACACATTATTGACATGTTTTTAAAATTCAATAAATATTTATTAAGTGTTACAATATTCAAGACATGGTCTGGTATCTAGGGTTGCTTTGTTTCATCTTTTTAAAAAAATGTATTGTTAATCATTATAAATATATAATCAATGTACATATATATGCAGTACTTGATAAAAGCATACAATGTGTAATGATCAACAGAATAATTGAGATATCCATTATATCAAGAATTTTTATTTCTTTCTGTTAGAAATATTCAACTCTATATTCTTGAGTTCCACTTCTTTAGCTCCCACATATAAGTAAGAATATGCAATATGTGTCTTTTTGTGCTTTATTTCACTTAACAGAATGACCTCCACTTCCATCCATGTTGTTGCAAATGACAGGATCTCATTCTTTTTTTATGGCTGACTGGTACTCCACCCTTTATATGTACCACATTTTATTTATTTATTCATTCACTGATAGACAGTTTGCTTTCATATCTTGGCTATTGTGAATAGTGCTGCTATAAACATGGAAGTGCAGATATCTCTTTGATACACTGATTTCCTTTTGTCTGGGTGTGTGTCCATCAGCGGGACTGCTCGATCATATCTTCTTTACCGTTCTCCATAGTGGTTGTACTGATTTACATTTCCACGAAGAGCAAGAGTTCTCTTGTCTCTACATCCCCACCAGCATTAATTACTGCCTCTTTTTTGATAAAATTCTTTTTACTATGGTGAGACAATGTGTCATAATAGCTTTGATTTGCATTTCTCTGTTGATTGATGATGTTGAACATTTTTTTCATTTGCCTATTGGCAATAGGAAACAAGCAACAAAGTGAAGAGACAATCTATAGAATGGGGTAAAACATTTGCAATCGACACATTTGACAAGTAACAAATAACCAGATCATATAAGGAGCTTAAATAACACAGAAAATAATAATCTTATTTTAAAATGATCAAAACATCTGAATAGACATTTCTCAAGGCAAATAAATGGCCTATATAATACACATTTTTAAAATGCTCATTCTATGACATACAACTGTCTATAGGGAAAAACAAATTTGCATTTTGTCTTAGTCTTAAAAAAAAGTAGCTATTAAAAATTAATTAATTTGCCAGAAAACTCTTTAATATATTAGCAAAAGAATTGTTTACAGGTCAATCTCTCTCAACTAGATGAGCTTTGGAAGAATAAGAAATTTCTTCTATTCTTAACTGAATGCTGTGGAGTAATAATGCATTGTGAAGTAAAAGCTCTTAAAAGACACATCTCAGTAGATGGCTAAGGACTAGGTCTACAAGGATATAGGTAGGCTGTCTCTTAAGTATTTACAATCCTTATATAAGAGGAAAGCAGGTACAATACAAACACAAGGATCTCTCTGTCTATATATATATACACACACACATATAATATATATATATACAACATATATATAATATATATACATGTCCTTGAATTGATAATCAATGAATTGATTTTTATGTAATTAGTGACTTTTGCCCCTTTTTACTACTTAGGCAATTTCCATTTAATGACTGTGTTGGGTTGTTAAAGCTGCCATTAAAAAAACTCACAGACTGGGTGATTAAAACAACAGAAATTAATTTTCTCATTGTTCTGGAGACTACTAGAAACTAGAATTTCAAATCAAGATGGCAGCAGGTTAGACGAGAATTTCAATATCAAGATGGCAGCAAGTTTTGCTTTTTGTAAAACCTCTGTCTTTGACTTGCAGATAGCTATCCTCACTGTGTCCTCACACGGTCTTTTCTCTATACATTGACTTGTCTTCTTATGAAGACACCAGTCACTGGATTAGAACACACCCATATGGCCTCATTTTTCTTTAATTACCTCTTTAAAGCCCCTATCTCTAAATATGGTTACATTCTAAGGTACTGGGAGTTAGTACTTCAACATATACATTTTAAAGACAAAATTCAGCCCAATACACTCTATCTTCTTGTCCCACATAATTTATGTCTTTCACATATGAAAAATATAATCACCCTGTCCCAACGGCCTCACAAATCTTAATCCTTTTCAGCATCAACTCTAAGTCCAAAATATCAACTAAACATCATCTAAGGTATGGGTGATATTCAAGGTCTGATTCATTTTAAACCAAAATTACTCTCTAGATATGAATGTTTGCAACCAGACAACATAGAATGCTTTCGAAATACAACAGTAGAATAGGCATTGGATAAATATTACCATTCTAAAAGGGGGGAAAAAAGAAGAAAGAAATCATGGGTTGCAAGCATATCTGAAACCTAGCAGGGCAATTTTTATTAGATTTTAATACTTTTAAAATCCTCTTTTGCTCAATGCTCTGTTCTCTTAGTCCACAAAAAAACTATGCCTTCTGTGCCCACAGAGGTGATGGCCCTTGGTGCTAGACAGTGCCTTCAATACTTTGCATATAAATCTCCTCATCTAAATGTCCAAGTTAATCACCTGAAGTTCTGTCATCCACTAAATACTAGAAAACACTTCAACCAAGTTATTTGCCACTTTATGATAAGGATCCTAATTCCTCCAGTGTACAGTAAGTTATATGTTCCTCTTTTCCATCAGAGGACTCACCATGAGCACTTTTGACATCCAGATTTCTACCAAAAGTCTCTTCAGGGAAACCAAGGCTTTTTCTAACATGCAGCTCAAAACTTCTTGCCTCTACCTGTGAATCTATTTCAAAGTCACTTCCACATTTGAGGTGTTAGTTACAGCAGTGCCCTACTTCCTAGTCCCAACATGTATTTTAGTACTGGCTTTCCAAATAAACAACCAAAAGGATGTATATATTTATAGACAGAGGAATTTATTTTTAAGGCATTGGCTCTCACCATTGTGGAGGCTTGGCAAGCCCAAACTGCACAGTAAGCAGCGGACTGTAGATACAGGAAAGAGTTGCAGTATGAGTCCAAAAGTAGCAGGCTAGCAGATGTCCCTCTTCTTCTAGAGGGTCAATCTTTTTCTATAAAGGCCTTTGATTGGTTGGATGAAGACCACACACATAATGGAGGATAATCTGCTTTACTCCAACTCTACTAGTTTAAATGTTTATTTCATCTGAAAAATCACTTCGCAGAGACATCAGGAATAATGTTTGGAAAAATATCTGAGTACTATGGTCTAGCTAAGTTGACATATAAAGTTAACCACGTAGTCTTTGTGTTTGTTCCCTTTTTTTCCTATTAAGGAGACTCCTGTCACTCAAAGTAATGTTAACTAGCATGAAAACTATGCTTATAACCACAAAGTACATTACCATTTGGAAATCAAAAGTATTTTCAAATAAAAAGAACTGTTAAAAAATCATGATTTTTTGGAGAAAGAAATTATTGAGATAAATTTAGAACTTCAATATTAGAAAAGACCCAATCTAATAACTTGGTTTGTTAATTACTATAATTATGTTTCAAAGATACTACATGAAATTTATAATCTTGGCAAAGACACATATAAAATATAATTTTTTTCTACTGTAGACTATACCAATGATAGATAAAAATTAACTGATTTTGATATTGTAAAATAATAATAAATAGTATGCTTTTACTGAATTGGCTGAATAAACCAGATGTCTGCTACATTTTAATTTTTATTTTTATTTTCATTTATGTATATCAACTACTTGATTACTGTAATTTGTTTTTATTATACTATCACTTTAAAACTCTTGTTGGCTTTTAAAATAATTTTCCTTTGCTTTTATTATTTATTCTATGGTTAAAAATAGTTTTTGTTATTTAGTGTTGATAAGATGGTGACAGTAGTCAGTGATGTTTAATGGACTTTTCTGACTTGTCCCTCGTTATTCTTGCAGTGTTTTCTGACACCTGATAAATGGAAAACAACTTCAAAAGCACTTAGCCATGTAAATAACTGTGCTAAAAGCATTATTAAAAATGTTGAAATCCAGAGCTGCATTTAGTCACAACTATAGAATGCAAACGTTATCAACCCTATCATCAGTACTCAGCTACTTTTAAATGATGACTTTCCAAAAATTTATTTGATTTGGAAAAACAAGTTGCAGGCAAAACCAAGATTTGTGTGTATGTGTGAAGTGTTAAAAGTAGTTGAGAAACTAGTGACTCAAGAAAAACATATTTTTTGTGAAGCACGGCATTTATATTTTTGTAGGATGTAGTAAATCATTCTGTGGTTTCCAAATGTTTCTATTTATTTTCCCTGTGAATTACATTTAATTTTTCAAACTATTATTTGAACGTCATGCGTGTCATTTCTTATGCTATTTTCAGCAAAAGTTACGCCTACTCATGATCAGATTTCCTGTGCTTGTTGAAAGGTTAGGTGGGAGGAGATACTTTAATAAGCCAAAAATCAATAGGGCAATTCTTGACACTATCGGTCTTGCAAGAGCACCTCTCAATGCTGCTTGTTAAGTGTTTATAAAAAATGAACACTTTTGAGATAAAGATAAGCACACCTTTCTTATTATTTCCTTTTGAGTTCTATTTTGTGTAAAGTACATAAAATATAAGTACACAAATACTAGAAACTTTCTCTACATTTTTTTTTAATCATAAGGAAATGTGTTTGAGGGACTGTTATTGGAGATTCCTGGAGATAAGAGTTATGGGATTACTTTTCAGTTTTTATTCAATAAGAAGAAACAGGATATGCAGTGTTGAAAATAATAACTATACATGGATATCTCCTTAACTGAAATGCCCCATTCTCTTCACATGCAAATCCACAGTAAACAATAGTTCATATCAATTTGCTTTCATTGATCACAGCATAACTTTGGGTTGCAAGATTTTCAGTTTGAATCTGAAGTATGCCCCTTACTAGTGGATGAACTTGTATAAGTCAACTTCATTTCTCCATTAACCTGTTCCCTGGCCAAAATAATATTCACATCCATATGAATATTCATGTGGTTGTCATTGGCAATAACTTGTTCAATTTACTTGATGGATAGTATTCCGTTGTATCAACAATTCCTAATGTTGATGAAAATTTGTGTTGTTTTCACTTGAGGCTACAAAAGTGCTGCTGAAAAATGTTTTGTTAATGTTGTATTAGACACTGTTGATGCCCACTCAATATTATTTGGCCACCCTCTGATTTCACTGAAAGTTGTAAAATATTAGCTTTATGTAGTTTTTAAATCTCATCCATCTGTGTATTTTGACTTATCTTTCCAGAGTCTTTTTCTAGAACTTCACAGACTTTTCCAATGCAAGCATGGAAACTTGGTATACCAAGAATGTAACACCCAAGGAAACCAGCTACAGTGATGGTTAGAGGTTGGTTGAAACATATTCAGTTTTCCTATCCAATGGGAGGTAATTCTGATGTATTTCAACGTAATACCCAGGAATTCCCCAAGAGGATGGCATCTTACATGCCCCAACAATATCCTACTTACTAAAACATTTATTGGCTTTAGTATTACTACATTTCTGGTCTGACTTTCCACAGACATTCACTTGTTTTGAAGACCATCATTCACGTAACTTGTCTGTAAATTAGTCCTTGTCTCAATGTCTTCTTTTAGAGGAAACTCAATCTAAGACAATTAGTATTAAAAATAGCCCTAAAATTTACCACCTCAGAAGTAGATATTGTACTTTGAAGTCAGTTGAAATAAATGATTCCTGATTGGTAGTAAGTAGGTAGATTAGTTAGTTAGGCATCTCCAGAAAATAGGTGTATTTAGTTAGGGGTCTCCTGCAAGTAGGAGATATATTATAACAGACAGATGTAGCCCTTTTTCCCTTGCTAGAACACAACAGGCTCCTGCTCCTTAAAAATTTTGTTACATACTCTCAGCCTCAAGATAAATATCTCAAAAGATGATATCCTTATTTTGATTCAAGTTACTATCCTGCTTTACTCTTTGGCAGATAACTAGGTTCTTAGCGTAGTCTAAATAGAGAATTGCAATCCTACCTATGAGGCAAATAATTTACTTACCAAAAGAACTGCATGATCTGGTTAATATCCATCTATACAGGCCAGGGAAAGTGTATGAAAGTGGGTCTTGAGAATGTTACACAGAGTTGCCATGTGATATTAGGGAGATGCTACTGATATGGGAGCATTCACATTTATATTCACACTCAAAATCTAATATCCAATTCATTTGAATGTTGGAGAAAACAATACCCTACAGTGAATTCATTTAATAAAGAGACTGGGGCTTTTTTGGCAGAATATTGCAGAAGGGAGGGTCAGAAAGCTAAATGGTGTTAGTATTCCTTTATAAATTAAGAAAAAAGATATCAGTGGCTGACTCTCTTCTCCAGCAGGGCTGGGAGTACACATTTTGTTTCTAAAACAGTGAGGAATGCAATGAACAAAAAGACATTAGAGTAGTTGAGAAGCCAAGTGGTGACTCTGTTCTATTTAAAGGCACTATAGTAGAAGATGTTGCCATGGAACTAATGTGCTCACTAATAGCAATAGGTGTGACAAGATTTTGTAATAGCAGAATTCAGGCATGGATTTTACTGTCAGAGGCAAGATGGATATAATTACTAAAATGAGTAACAGGGCAAGAATGACAAATAGGAAATGTGATCCCTAGAAATTTTTGGTGATAGCTAATAGAGCATGATATTAATAGAGGAATGACAATGAAGATGCCATTTATTTTAAATAATCTAAAAGAATCAAAAGCTAGCAAACATAAAACTACAAATAACTGCTACAATAGAAGATCATAAAGCAGCCACCAGTTTCCAGAGCTGAGTCCATTTCACACCTAAACCATATAAAGGGAGGTTAGACCTTTTTATGGAAGAATCACATAATACCTACTGCAGGTATATAGAAAAATTATTCTTAATCCTTCTACAAAGGAATCAGTAATTATTTACTAGAGTGACAGTAAATTGGAAAAACAGGAGAAACAGACCCAAAAGGCCTGTTGAATACAGTGTCAAATTTACAGTTGATACCAAGAGACTTGCAATAACTGAATGCACCTCCTCCTCACACATTAGATACAGTCCTCTCTGGAGGCCATGTCTCTATGTGTACCATGGATCTGTGAAACTACTCTGTGATTATTTTGCTATCTCTGAATGCACAGATGCAATGGATATACATAATAGTTGGCAAAACTCACACTGGATTTTGTAACTCAGGGACTAACAGCCATTATGGAAGGAAAATCAAGTAGAGTGCATTCAACTGTCCACAGTCCCTCATTAAGAAAGTAACACAGAAGCAAGATGGTATCTACTTATGCAATCTTAATACATATGACTAGAGATAGATGAAGGGGAAGATATTGTCAGTTCTATGGCAGTCTTCTGACTGAACTTAATAGTACTACCCTCAGTATGAGGAACACTATATGAAAACTAATGACAAATAGAAAGAAGGATAAATGGTTACTAATAAAAAGGAAAAAACAAATGGATAATTCAAAAATGAAACAGTATTACCTTACTATGTTGTGAAAGGTTCTGAATGAGATACTATCTCTGAGCTGTGTTTACAGATGCTCATAAATGTAAAACTATTTCCTTCTATTGATTAAAGTTGAAGGTCTAGAATGGCCCAATGAATTTAATTATTCAATTGGGAGTCATCTATGTCATGTGTCTTAATGACACTGACAGCACTTTGTAGTGAACACTTAGAATAATTCTTTTGTTGATTTGTATTTCAATTTCCATTATACAGTTTATAGCTGTTACAAAAGACTTTTGTGGGAGGTAATGTGTGGGAGCTCATATGTGCATAAAATATTCCATTGAGTAATAGAAACCCAAGATTACTGTGTAACTATTAACCTCAGTGATGACCTGCAGATAAAGATGTCTAGATATGGTGTGAATATCTAGATGTCTATCCAATTGGAGTATCTGTTGAATGCCTGTCTTGTCATAGTATTATGTGCCTTAATACCTATAGTCCATTGTGTGTGTGTATGTTGGGGGAAGATGTAGATAGAGGGAAATAATCACTGTAAAGAATAACTAGCCTACAAGTCAGTATCAGGGTCAGGGTCAATTTCTAAGCTCATATACCTTCTTCTAATATAGTCTCAATATCCAGAAATGGTGCCTAAGGGAATCTTTTTGACTTGCATAGACTCAAGTATATTTGGGGTTGACTGCTGCCCGTCTGACATTATCCTAAGAAATGATTAGATTTACCAAACTAATATGAAATAAGGAATACAAGCATGTCCAGAAAAGAATTTGAATCTGGAATAAACTGAATATTTTTTCTCCTTGATTTACAGCCCAATCCAAGACAGCATTTGGTAAATGAGCAACATTGTTTTTGTTAAGAAGATCAATAAATACTATGTTAATTATATCTGATTTAATTTTTTAATAATACATATATAACCAAAATGTAATTGCAATTTAGTGTAATTGGTAAGATTAATTTGGTCTCAACAAAACATTTGATATTATTAATAAAAAAATTAATTAAAACATTTATGAGATATTTATTCAATAAAAACTAATTTACCAGAGGAGAAAATGTGAATATTTAACAATAAATTAATTGTTTTATTTGTCAATTTGTTGATATGAACTTCAATAAATTTTAAATCTCAATAGTGAAAAGAAGTGAAGAGTTAAACATGATTATTAATAAATTTTTGCTGGAATGTTTAGTAAGCCAAAGTTTGTTAATTTGAACTTCAATAAAGTTTAAATCTCAATAGTGAAAAGAATTGAAGAGTTAAACATGATTATTAACAAATTTTTGCTGGAATGTTTAGTAAACCAAAGTTTGTTAAAGTGATATCTCATTTGTCAATACAGATCATTAGTATTTTGACACTTATTATTCTTTTATCTTTTTCTGTTCTATAAATGCTACGAAAGAATGACAATAGATGATATCTAATTAAAAATCTGGACCAAGAGTCAAAGAGCAGATTATGGAAAATATAATGGATTTATAGCTTAGAAACTATGCTTGGAAAAATTGTTAATGATATCAAACCAGGACATCTTTAAATGTGTAAGAAGTAACCAAATTTATGACTCACTCCAACAATAACAAAAGAAGCTTTGCAGATAAATTTTCCAAATTGAAAAAATGCAATATAGCCACATTTTGCTATTTAAATTTGTATTGATTATAACTAAATAAAAATAAATAACATTTAATTCCAGCTCCCAAAAGTCACATTTCAAATGTTCAACAGCCATATTGTATTAGAGTTCTCTAGAGGGACAGAACTGATGGAATAGATACATATGTAAAGGGGAGTTTATTAACTCACACAATCACAAGGTCCCACACAATAGGCTATCTACAGGCTGAGGAGCAAGGAGAGTCAATCTGAGTTCCCAAACTGAAGAACTTGAAGTCTGATGTTCGAGGGCAGGAAGCATCCAACATGGGAGAAAGCTGTAGGCTGGAAGGCTAGGCCACTCTCTCTTTTCACTTTTTTTCTACCTGCTTTATATTCTAACCATGCTGGCAGCTGATTAGATGCTGCCCACCAAGATTAAGGGTGGACCTGCCTTTCCCATCCACTGACTCAAATAATCTCCTTTGGCAACACCCTCACAGACACACCCAGGATCAGAACTTTGTATCCTTCAATCCAATCAAATTGACACTCAGTACCTAGTGGCTACATATGGAAGATAGAGTTAATTTACAATGGACTGAACAAAACTCAGTATTTCTCTCTGGGGATATCTGGATGTCTATTTCTTGATTCTTGGCCAACATAAAATAGTGGGATTTGTTATGTGCAGTTAGACTTCCCTGACTACCTCCAAATAGTGTTGTTTTGTTTTGTTTTGTTTTCTCCTACACGTTTTTAACCTGGCTTAATCTATTTATCAACCTGACTTGATTAAGGACCAAAGGAGTATAAAAATCTTGGGAACATCTGCTTTGAGCTCAGGGGAAGCTAGGCTTTTTCACACAGAACCGCACACCTTGGTGGTTCGAGCCAGTGACAGACCACAAGCTAGGTACAAATAAAAACCCTGGTGAGCTGGCACATAAGATGTCTTTCAGAATTCTAATCCTTGCTTGGATTCTGTTTATCTTGCTGCATGCACCATATGCTTTAAAACACACACACACACACACACACACACACACACACACACACAAACACAGAGAGAGAGAGAGAGAGAGAGAGAGAGAGAGAGAAATCTCTTGTTTTGTAGAATCTTTTCCAATGCACAACTTGAATAGCCTTTGCATTGCTATGTTAGTCAGTGTGACTACAGAATATTTCTAACATCACAGAAAGTTCTACTAAACAGCTTTGGCCTGTATTAATTTTTCAATCAATTAATTGAAATGCAGTCAAAACATGGAATTACAATTACTGTTATCATGACACATACCATAAACTCTTTCACATCTCATTGTGAGGCAGTGCAAAGATTAAACTAATATAATTAGAAAGTCTTTGGTGTAGGAAAAATTGGAATATGAGAATTTAATCTAGTTTTAAAGTTACAGGCTCCTGGTGATAATTAAAAGCAAAGCAACTTGTAGTTGGTTTTATTATTAAATTTAATATTTCTACAAACATCTTTTTATTGACTGTGTCCACGTTTAACTGCTCCCAGTACAATCCTTTATGCCACTGGAGCCAGGTCACTTCAGCCAAGCCAGCCTATAAAAGCTAACTCCGTCTGACCTCCAAATGCATAAACAAGCCCAGCAGATGAGCAGACACACCCAGCTGAACAAGATCTGTCAGAATAACGCATCAAAGTTGTAATCCACTATTGTTTTCATCACCTCTTGTGCAGCAAGAGCTGGCTGATAGAAATATTTAGTGAGGAAATGAGAGGTGTTTTTTTTTAGTCATTTTGTATTTAAACACCTCTGGTGGTTAAATCTCAAAGACAGGTAAATAGGTGCCTACAACTCTGAAAAAGTCTCTTTGTTGCTGACCAGTGAGAAACCATGGTTTTATATGAGAAAAATGGGTAAGACTTAAGGAAGAATTCTAACAAATACCAGTATTATGTAGATGACTAGAGAGAAACAAAGGAATCCACATGGAAAGAAGAAATGGATGAAATAAAAACATCACAAGTTATATGAAATGATCAGCAAATTTTTAAGTCCTTAAAACAATGTTTTAAAGACTTAAAAATTTGGTGATCATTTCATATAGAACTGACCTGTGAGGGGAATACTGGTAATTTAATGGGAATGATGGAGAGCCATTGTAAAACTATATTCAGATCCTTCAAAATGACTCCCTTAAGCATAAAAAGATAAACAGTTTAACATTTGTGGCTTGAGTGTTGCAAATGTTATAGGATTCTTACCTTTTTTTAAAAGAAATATTTTAAACTTTCAGTTATTTGCTTTTTTTCTACACACAAAAAATAGAAATAAAATTAGAAATGCAAATGTAGCTAATTGTCAGAGCACACACACACACACACACACACACACACACACACACACAGATTTGAACATAATAACAGACATACTTATAAGACAAATAAAATACATATAATATTCTTAAGGTATTTTACATATGAAAGTTACAAGCATACATGCTACCTGGTCATACAGTTTGATAAAGGCTAGTAAAGATACTTATACCACATGGCCAAGGCTTTATAGTAATAGGGGGGACAACTTTACAAAAGGACATTTATCAGCTTCATCAGCATTTCAGAATTGTTCCTAAACATGTCATTTTTTTTAATCTTCAGAATTTCATTTCTATAAAATTTGATTATTCTACATTTTTAGGTACTAAAAGAAAGAGATGGATTACTAGAAGCTTTCTGAAGAATTGGGAACTCCCAAGCAGACTGGAAGCAGAAAACAAACTGTGGTAACTAAAAATCTACTCTCACTACCAGACCTTACATTTATTAGGGAAACAAATGGAAAACAGTAAGATACTGACAAAGTCCCTTCACTATCAGATGAACCTCAAGGCTTTGAAGATCCATTGCTCCTCCACCTCCCACCCCAAAAAGGAGAATCTTCAAAATTATGTATATAAGAAATATTAAAGACTTATATTGATCTTAAAGATTAGCAAGGAAAGATCTTTACTTTTATGCAAAAACGAAACTTTACTAGCAGGAATAACACTTTTTTGTGTTGGTTAGTTTTAGAGTCACGGTAACTACTATTAGTTTTAATTCCAGATTTGTTCATACAACTATTTAAAACATTTTCAGTATGCTGAAATAAAAAATCCATTGCTAATACAATATAGGAAATCCCCAAGCAATACAATCTCTTGGAAGTCTGCTATGACAAAGCCTCAAAGGATTTACTAAATTGAAGTGAAAGCAGGAAGGGACAAGTACGAAAATATTGTCTCTAATTCCCTCTTGGGAGAAAAGATCAACATTTGTGCAAATTGCTCTTTGTAAGGAGGAAGCAAATACTTCAAGTCCTCCTTGGTTAAGATATAAAAATATTTTTATTTTGTTCTCTGGGAATTCTCTCCCAATGGTTAAAAAAAATAGAAATCTTAATTTATCTCTTCAACCAAAGTGTTAAAATTGCTATCTATATTCATGAAGCCAGATGTTTTGTAAGAAGATTTTGGAAAAAGATGGTAGATCTATCTTCCCAAAGAACAAACCACTGCCTTATCTAGCGTGAACAATTACATAAAGTTAATCTTCACAACAACAACAGCAACAACGATAAGAGTACAGATCACTTCTATATATTTTTAAAGGAGAAATGCCTAGATAGAAATTTGATTCGCAGTGCATTAAATAAATCAAAACAAGTCTGGGTTTGTTTTGTTTTAAAGTAGTCACATACAATGAGGAGGCATCCAGGCTAACTTTACAAGGGGACACTATGATAGTGGTTCTCAAACTTTTTGGTCTTATATTAGGCTTTTAAAAATGAAAAATCTCAAAGTCTGTTTTAAAAATATTTTTATATTACTAGTATTTATCATAATATAAATTGAAACAAAGAAACCTCATATTTTAAACTTAGGCATTCAAGAATAACCATGATCAGCACATTGCAGAGTAATATAGTTTTTTATATAATGAAAAAATGATAAAGTGGATTGTTTTTATAGTTATCCACATTTCTATCTCTTTATTAAGACAGTTGAATTCTCAAATCTGTTTCAGCAAATGACCACAGACTTAATGAATTCTGTTGTTTTTCTTTTAATATACAAAAAGCACTGCCCTTGCACAGATAGATATATAGTAAGTATGTAGCAAAAGGAGACTTACAGCACAATGCAGATAATTATGGATTACCTGAAATTCAACAATATCAATATTCAACAAGTGATAGAAAAATTTCTAAAGAATATTTGTCACATAACATCTTGAAATGTAACAACTTTTCAAAGTCCATTAGATTAAAAACCATTAGTCAGTCTTATAATTCAACTGGATCTTTTATTCATGCATGCTTTTGTAACCTTATACATTGGTCATTTTGAAAATACTGGTTCACTGACTAATGCAGTTCTTTTCGATTTTGATATATTTCAACACTTTAAATATTCATATTTGTTATTGTCAATAATCTCATCGAGTATTAAGAAATGCTCAAGCTCAGAGTAGCAGATAGCCATTTTCAAAAAATTTGAGTTTTTGTTTGAAAAAAAAATTTTATCATTGTAAAAACATAGTGGGCTTTATTGAAATGAGAGATTAATTTTATTCACTGTTTAGAAAAAGTGTATAAATACTTAAATCTAGATAATCATTGCTTAATTATCAGTAGTTATTTTAAGGAAAAATCACCTCTATGATAACAGTGACTTTATCTAAAGATAAACATTATACAGCAGAAGTGTTTTTTGCAAAGTATCCATTTCTTAACACTGAGTATGAAAAAATGTTTACTCAAGGGTCAAGACTTAATAAAATTAATAATGTTTACTGCTTCATCAAGGACATTTTTAAGTGAAACTGCTGCACTAAGCACAGTCTTCCAACAGAGAAATGTAAATTTTCTATTAAGGGCAGAGCAAGGGTGGGTGCAAAGAGCTAATTATGTAACACTAGTAAACAGAGAACATAGTAGAGGCTGTTTGCAAGGACATTGTAAGGTCCATTAATCACATTGAGTAATGTAAGTGTAGCATTAATTTTATTGTGTTTTTGAACAGTTATCTTACTTTCGACCACTTAAACTTTAAATTACTCTATTTTGGTTGTGTTTAGGAAGCTATCAACAGAGATTCCACAAAGTGGATGAGAAAAAAGTTTCCAAATTTTCTTTTCACAAAAACATCTGCTTCAAGGAAAATGATCATGGTTATGAAGCATATTTGAGCTTTTATTCTTTTAGTTCAAGAGGCAGTCCCACTACAGCTCTACAGTGTGGTTTATGTTTCTTTATTTGTTGTTTTGTTTTTTGTTTCATTTTATTTTTACCAGAGTGCTAGAAGCTTTTTGGAATACTTTGTTTCACAGTGTATTTATATATCAAAACTTCTAAGCAAATAAATAGAAATATTTGGTGAGAAAGTACAGACCAAAATGGGAAAATCCATATGAATCTAGATAGAATGTAGAAAAAATACTAAAAAAAAAACTCATACCCATGACTGCAAATAGGTATCATTTTCCTATGCATTACTTTTACCTTTTTGTGCTGGTGCTTTTCCAGATTTGCATTTTCTGAAGCCAGATTGATGTTGCCCTATCCTCCTCTGCCATTGTTTGTGAGTTTCTAGCTGCAATGAGCTTAACTTTTTTGTTCACCATTAACAATAAAACAGTGACTGTCTAAGTAATCCTAAGAGATCATTTTCCCATAAGCAACACAACAGTAATAATAATGATATGGCAAAAAATATATATCTATAAGCATAGAAAACCAAAATAAATCGGAATCGTCCCGTAGACCCCATAACATCTTTGAGGAGAGGAAAAGATATTTGGTGTAATACTTTGTCTTACAGAATACTTATTTCTGCTATATAGATATGCTTTATATGTGCTTATGTTAATGTAAGCTGAATTAAATTGATATAACTTTTTTCAGTAGTCCAATGAAATTTTAAAATAAAACGTTAAATTTATCTTTGTGTCATAAATAATTTGAGTTAAGTTTACAGTTGTCAGTTATTTTCATGATTGAAATACTAAAATTTACTGTATCTAGAAGAAAGATATTTAAAGACAAAGTGCCTTTTTTGCAATTTAATCTTCATTAACTAAAATTTAAAAAATTGAACATTAGAGGCGGATATATGATTGACATGATAAAAATTACTTTCTGACCCATTATACTTTCATGTATTCAAAACAGTAATTCATATATAAACTGGCTCCAGCTTATGACTAGAATAGTGGTCCAAAATTGCATTAAACAAATGTACTATCACAGAGATAAAGTGGTCATGATATAATTAATCAAAATCAATAAAAAAAACTTTTGGCTAAAATAATATTCAGAAAACATGTGTATTAGGGAAGGTATATGAAATACCAATTAAGTTTACAAATAATGTTTACTATCCTAATGCAATAATTAAATAAAAATATATGAAAAACAAAATAGCTAACAACATATTTTAGGAACATTTACATAAATACAATTAATAAATAATTTCTTAAAAGATAACTATACCTCAGCACCAATATAATTAAGAAGTTAAAAGATGTAAAATAGCACTAACGCAAAATGAACTTTTCTATAAAACTGTAGGAATTTCCAGCCTATTTCAAAATATTGACACCTCAAGGCTAATATTTTACCAGTAATAGTTTATTAAATTTATTGTAAAACTAAACACTGCCTTTATTATTAGATTAGCCAACAACTGGCATGATTTCAAAGATATCTTTAGAATAGTCTACTTGCATTAGATTCTTCAACTTCAATTTGTTGTTCCAGAGGTAGAAATCAGGTTTATTGACGTATATCATCAAAGATTCCATTCAGAAAATAGAGCAAACTCAACAACCGGAATTGTGGGTCAGGCTTCGTGACATATGACCTCAATGGTCAGGATGGAGAGCACTACCCTGGAAAAGATAGCTTTGGGAGCTCTACCAATTATACAGGATGAGAGAGCGGTTTGAAAAGATTCAAAAACTTTCAATAGGTACTGACAAAGATTTTTATATATCAGCGTAGAATAACATCTCAGGCAATCAATGAAGATATGAGAATTCTATCTCAGATGCAGGTCCCCAGGCTTTTTTTCCAGATAGAAAAGGATATCAGAGGTCAAAGATCAAATCAATGAAATAAAGCGAGAATGCAAGACGAGAGAAAAAAGGGTAAAGGGGAATGAAAATAGTACTTTCTAAAGAGAATTCAGCAGCATTGTGCAAACTGAACTGTACTGGAAAGATTCTGCAATTGGGAAACCACATGTACCTGCGTGGGTTCCATTTTGAGAAATTAGGCCTAAACAATATTTTTTTAGTGTT
>CAUYQU010011972.1:0-18455 GCA_963574635.1 Cheracebus regulus
CTAAATATATATGTACCCAATACAGGAGCATCCAGATTCATAAAGCAAGTTCTTAGAGACCTACAAAGAGACTTAGATTCCCACACAATAATAGTGGGAGACTTTAACACCCCACTGTCAATATTAGACAGATCAACAAGATGGAAAATTAATAAGGATATTGAGGACTTGAACTCAGCGCTGGACTAAGCAGATCTAATAGACATCTACAGAACCCTCAACCCCAAATCAACAGAATATACATTCTTCTCAGCACTACATCACACTTATTCTAAAATAGACCACATAATTGGAAGTAAAACACTCCTCAGAAAATGCAAAAGAATGCAAATCATAACAGTCTCTCAGACCATAATGCAATCAAATTAGAACTCAGGAATAAGAAACTCACTCAAAACCACACAACTACATGGAAACTGAACAACCTGCTCCCAGATGACTACTGGGTAAATAATGAAATTCAGGCAGAAATAAATAAGGTCTTTGAAACCAATGATAACAAAGACACAACGTACCAGACTCTCTAGGACACAGCTAATGCAGTGTTTAGTGGGAAATGTATAGCACTAAAATGCCAACAGGAGAAAGCAGGAAAGATCTAAAATCGACACCCTAACATCACAATTAAAAGAACTAGAGAAGCAAGAGCAAACAAATTTAAAAGCTAGCAGAAGACAAGAAATAGCTATGATCAGAGCAGAACCGAAGGAGATAGAGACACAAAAAAACCCTTCAAAAAAGTTAGTGAATCCAGGAGCTGGTTTTTTGAAAAGATTAACAAAATAGATAAACCATTAGCCAGACTAATTAAGAAGAAAAGGAGAAGAATCAAATAGACACAATAAAAATGATAAGGGGAATATCACCACTGATCCCACAGAAATACAAACTACCATGAGAGAATACTATAAACACCTCTACACAAATAAACTAGAAAATCTAGAAGAAATGGATAAATTCCTGAACACATACACCCTCCCAAGACTAAACCAGGAAGAAGTTGAATCCCTGAATAGACCAATAACAAGTTCTAAAAATGAGGCAGTGATTAATAGCCTACTAACCAAAAAAAGTCCAGTACCAGATAGATTCACAGCTGAATTCTACCAGAGGTACAAAGAGGAGCTGGTACCATTCCTTCTGAACTATCCCAAATAATAGAAAAAGAAGGAATTCTCCCTAATTCATTTTATGAGGCCAGCATCATCCTGATACCAAAACTTGGCAGAGACATAACAAAAAAAGCAAATTTCAGGCCAATATCCCTGATGAACATTGATGTGAAACTCCTCAATAAAATACTGGCAAACCGAATCCAGAAGCACATCAAAAAGCTTATCCATCACAATCAAGTCGGCTTCCTCCCTGCGATGCAAGGCTGATTCAACATACGCAAATCAATAAACATAATCCATCAAATAAACAGAACCAATGACAAAAACCACATGATTATCTCAACAGATGCAGAAAAGACCTTCAATGAAATTCAACACCCCTTCATGTTAAAAACTCTCAATAAACTAGGTATTGATGAAATGTGTCTCTAAATAATAAGAGCTATTTATGACAAATCCATAGCCAATATCATACTGAATGGGCAAAAGCTGGAAGCATTCCCTTTGAAAACAAGCACAAGACACTCCTATTCAACATAGTATTGGAAGTTCTGGCCAGGGCAATCAGGCAAGAGAAAGAAACAAAGGGCACTCAAATAGGAAGACGGGAAGTCAAATTGTCTCTGTTTGCATTTGTCCTGATTAGATATTTAGAAAACCCCATTGTCTCAGCCCAAAATCTCCTTAAGCTAATAAGCAACTTCAGCAATGTCTCAGGATACCAAATCAATGTGCAAAAATCACAAGCAATCCTACCCACCAAAAACAGTCAGAGAGCCAAATCATGAGTGAAATCCCATTCACAATTGCTACAAAGAGAATAAAATACCTAGGAATACAACTTACAAGGGATATAAAGGACCTCTTCAAGGAGAACTACAAACCACTGTTCAAGGAAATAAAAGAGGACACAAACCAATAGAAAAACATTCCTGCTCATGGATAGGAAGAATCAATATCATCAAAATGGCCATTATAGATTGAATGCTATCTCCATCAAGCTACCATTGACTTTCTTCACAGAATTGGAAAAACTACTTTAAATTTCATATGGGACCAAAAAAGAGCCCATATAGCCAAGACAATCCTAACCAAAAAGAACAAAGCTGGTGGCATCATGCTACCTGACTTCAAACTATACTACAAGGCTACAGTAACCAAAACAGCATGGTACTGGTACCAAAACAGATATATAGACCAATGGGACAGAACAGAAGCCTCAGAAATAACGCCACACATCTACAACCATCTATCCTTGATAAACCTGACAAAATCAATGGGGAAATAATTCCCTATTTAATAAACTGTGTTGGGAAAACTGGCTAACAATATGAAGAAAACTGAAACTGTACCCCTTCCTTACATCTTAGATAAAAATTAACCCAAGATGGATTAAAGACTTAAACATAAGACCTAAAACCATGCAAACCCTAGAAGAAAACTTAAGCAATACCATACGGGACACAGGCATGGACAAAGACTTCATGACTAAAACACCAAACTCAATGGCAACAAAAGCCAAAATTGACAAATGGGATCTAAGTAAACTAAAGAGCTTCTGCACAGCAAAAGAAACTATCATCAGAGTGAACAGGCAACCTACAGAATGCAAGAAAATCTTTGCAATCTATTCATCTGACAAAGGGCTAATATCCAGAATCTACAAAGAACTTAAACAAATTTACAAGAAAATAACAAACCATCCCATCAAAAAGTGGGGGAATGATATGAACAGTCACTTCTCAAAAGAAGACATTTATGCGGCCAACAAACATATGAAAAAAAGTTCACCATCACTGGTCATTAGAGAAATGCAAATTAAAACCACAACGAAATACCATCTCATGCCAGTTAGAGTTATTAAAAAGTCAGGAAACAACACATGCTGGAGAGGATGTGGAGAAATAGCAATGCTTTTACACTATTGGTGGGAGTGTAAATTAGTTCAACCATTGTGGAAGTGTGGCGATTCCTCAAGGATCTATAACCAGAAATACCATTTGACCCAGCAATCCCAATACTGGGTATATACCCAAAGGATTATAAATCATTCTACTATTAAGACACATGCACATGTATGTTTATTGGAGCACTGTTCACAATAGCAAAGACTTAGAACCAACCCAAATGCCCATCAATGATAGACTGGATAAAGAAAATGTGGCACATTTACACCATGGGATACTATGCAGCCATAAAAAAGGATGGGTTCATGTCCTTTGCAGGTACATGGATGAAGCTGGAAACTATCATTCTCAGCAAACTAACACAGGAACAGAAAACCAAACACCGCATGTCCTCACTCATAAGTGGGAGTTGAACAATGAGAACACATGGACACAAGGAGGGGAACATCACACACTGCAGCCTGTCAGGGGGTTTGGGGGCTAGGGGAGGGATTGCATTAGGAGAAATACCTAATGTAGATGACAGGTTGATGGATGCCACAAACCACCATGGCACGTGTATACCTATGTAACAAATGTGCACGTTCTGCACATGTATTCCAGAACTTAAAGCATAATTTAAAAAAAAACTGTGTGTGCATGTATAGGGCTAGACATAGAGAAAAGTATGAAAAAATGATAATAGTAACTATCTTAGGACAGTGGGATTTCAGGTCATTTTTATTTTCTTCCTGGAGGCTTTCTGCATTATGTTTTTATACTGTGTATGTTTTATTTCTTCAAAATTTTAAGAGATTTTTTTTTTAATTATGGGAAAAACAACAAGGAAAAGAGAATGAAAGGACTGCAGCAGAATGCAAAGAAAGGGGACTGGAAGGCACTGGAAGGTAAGTGGGAAGGCAAATAGGGGTCCTAGAGGGACTTGACAGGAGGTCCTGAGGGATCTGGAGGGACTGAGAGGTATCAAAAGACATGACGTAGAATTGCAGGGAATAGGAGGTACTGGGTAGCAGGGGGCTCAAGAAAACCATGGGGAGACTGGAAGGCACAGAGGAACTGAAGAACGTGTCCGGGAACAACAGCAGATAGGGAGACAAGTGAGGAGGAGATGGGAAAGACCAGTGAGGCTAAGTAGGACTGGAGGAAAAGGCAACCCCAGAGAAACAGGGAGACTACGCAGTTTGAGGGGGACTGGGAGGGACCGATTAGAAGCAGGGCCTGGGATTGGAGTGGGAGGAATGAAGGGCAGGGAAACCATGAGGAGTAGTAGAGATTCTGGAGAACAATGTGGGGCCCTTGGAAAGGATAGGAACAAAAAAGATAAAGAAAACACAGGCTTTTGAGCTGACAGCCTAGACTTTCCAGCTCTATCAAGGCTTAACCCTCTTTGCCTGATTTTCCTCACCTGTAAAGATAAGCATGATGCCTGCCTCACAGGGTTAACAGGAGGACTGAATGCTACAATCCATGTTCAAAACTTAATCATCACTGGGTATTCAGAAGGCACTCAATAAATGCTAGGTTTTATTATTACGAACAGTTCCTTAATTCAAAGAGAAGAGGAAGGCATAATAATAGAACTTCATCTCCTGTCCATGTATTTCATTCTGTGCTTTTAATAAAGAATCATTTTTTCCTGAGAGTGAGATGGTGGGAGGGAGGTGAACAAATCCAACCTGCTCTGAAGATTCATCCAAAGCTGAACTTTCTTCACCACTCAGAATGAAAAATGAAAGGCTTTCATCCAATGAGACTTCAGTCTGTGGAGAAAACGATAAACCAGTATTTAGTGTTGAAATAAATACTTTTTCTGTTTATAAGTAAAGGAAATACTTTTCTGTAATATGGTAAACATAACTGTTATCTCACTAGCGAACAGGGAGCAGCAAGGCAGAGTGTCAAGGTATATTTAGGTCTGAGTTTGTTTGGTTCATGAGTTTTTATTTTTGTTTTGGTAACTGCAAGAAAAGCCAGAATATAGGGCCAAAATCTTCTCCATCTTCCCAAACTGTCTCCTCACTCTAGTCTGGGTGGTAAGAGTTTGACCAAAATGCTGGCTCTGGTGGAACTTTCTTTTCTCTCCTTGTTTTTGGTGCTGTCCTGTTCAGGTACCCCGACCCCGACCCGCCCCCACACAAGTGCCACCTCAGCCCACAATCTTTCATGGAGTTAGAAGTAATTAAAAGTCTGAAAAGTGATATATTCTTAGTTGTAAACTTGCTGATAAAGAAGCTCTCATTTTTCACTCCTGTAAAGTCTGAATCTTTGAATTAATAAATCATATCACTTCTTTCTCACACACATATATTAAAATGAACTATTTTAAGGAAAGCTTGAGAAAGGAATTAATTCTATAATGAAAAGTAAAACATGGTTACTAGGAATCAAATAATTTAAAATATGTAAAAATGAAAATTATAAGAATTTTATGTAAGCTATTATAATTTTATAAAATATAAAATTAGAAGATTTTATCTTATAAGATAAAAGCTTATCTTATATTGTTTGTATCTACAATGTAGCCATCACATTAACTTAAAAGTTATTCACCTTGTAACAACGCTGCTTATATGAATTGTCAGTGTATGCTTTTATCTCCTAACATCTCTGCACATCTCAAAATCACTTGCTAAAATCTCTGCTTTCTGAGCAGATATCCCTGTATGGTAATTGGGATCATGTTTCTTAGAAGGGCCAATTTCTCTTCCTTTTAACCCCTTTTCTTGATACTCATTGGATTGACCTTGACAAACTTTGTAACTCTTTATAGTTTTTACTATTCATAGTGAAATTAAATCCAATTTAGGCATGTTTTAATTCATGTGTTGAGTGAATAGCATGCACATAAACATCACTTTTTATTCTTCTTTTACTTTTACATTTAATTTAAATAATTTTTATTAAGCACCTAAGAGGAGCACTGTGGAGGAGCCAAAGATAAACAAACAAAAAAAAATCCCTGCGTTTTAAAATTTGCAGAGTTAAATCCTCTAGGTACTTGTGTCAGAAACTACTAGTTGCCCATTACAGTCTTTTCTCCCATCTCTAATAGTAGAACCTAGACACTTCTTCCACGTTCATTTGGTGGAAATGGTATGTGCAGTTTGCAGATCTTGTCCCCTAAAAGATCAACCCAAAATCCTTTGGTTCTTTCTTCCCCGCTTCCCTTTTGCCAGCAAATGGAAAAAATAGAGCTTTGCCATTGGACTCATGGATGGAAACCACATATTGGAGATAGCAACACTCTCCTATCAGCCTGGATTACTTATTTGTTATATTAGAGAAAAAAATGAAGCTTCTATCTTAATGAAAACACTTTACTTTGAATCTTTTTGTTACAGCTACTCAGCTTGTACTCTAAATAATATAACTCTCTAAAAAGAGGAGTTGTTTTATCATTTCAAGTTCCAAATATGTGACTACACATTAAATTTTCAACTGGTTACACATTAAAAATCTGTCAGTTGGATGTCACCTATAACACTGTTAAAATAATTCATTGGGAGGCCATTAGACTGAAGCAGCTCTAGGGCCCTGAGTTCCTATGCAAGCAAACCAAAACCCAACTCAGTGTGAACGGTCCTATCCAAAGAAAATCAAACTTTAGTTTTACCAATCGGAAACTGCCAACTAATCTCCAACTAGGAACTTTAAGGCTACTGCTCCACTTCAGTCAATCAAATGTTTTCTTTGCCTTGCTTCTGCATGCACCGTTTAAAAGTTTTCCCCACATGCCCCTTTGATGGGCCCTAACCATCTGCAGACTGGCACTCCTCAGTTCAAAAATTGTGGTCTGTTCAAACAAACTCTTTAAAATAGTTTAATCTTCCTAAGTCTATCTTTTAACAATATTTTATTATAATTTTTTTAGGATAAAAAGTAACACCAAATAAGAATAGAGTGTGATTGCAAACAGGCAATCACTGATAAAGTAGAATCTTTTTTGAGTGATAAGAATTAAACTGTGGTATTGATTGAATAATTCTGTAAATTAACTAAAAATCATTGAGTCATACACTTCAAATAGGTGAAGTTTTGCTATGTAAACTATACTTCTGTAAACCTGTTTTAAAAAGTAAAAAAAAGAAAAAACTTATTCACCTTGGTTCTTTGATATGTTTTGCTATGAATGAGCTGCTCAGTTGAAGATTTGTCATCTTTGTTAATCTGAAACACAACATCAATACATCTTTACAGAAATAGACATAATTGTGCTCATAAGTCTTTTGTCCAAAATTTACAAATATCAAGACTTTGCGATGTTTTCCTTTTAAAAAGTGTGGTATGTGTAGGTGCTCAATAAACATTAGTAGATAACTGAATGCTCATTATTTTTTTTAAAGTGTGGTATGTATATAAGAAATATCAGCACACATACTGAAATGTCCTTTATAATTACTATGACCAAATCACCTAACTCTTATTGGCTTTAGGTTTGACATTATAAGGATGTTATGAGACAAAGGGAAAAAATATATATATAGGAAGCTTTTAGAAATTAAGGAGCTATATTAACATTTAATTTCAGCTCTCTTTTGACAAAGAAAACTTTATTGTGCTATATGTCTCATTTAAATAGTAACTTTGAAAACAAGAAATTTTAAAAAGCATTACCTTAGAATTTTTTAGCTTTTCTCTCACTTTGCCTCTCAATGTCTTTACTACATTTTGATTTTCTTCTGCATCTAAATCTATCAGGAAACCAACATAATCAAGAGTTTATGACACTTTATTATAATTAAACAACAATAGCAGCAAAAATATTTATTAAATACTTTAATTGAATGCATTTCTAAGCCTCATGACAATTATGAAAACTAGGTTATTGTCCTATGAGAGCTATAAGATCAATAGATGTCCTTTCTTCTCCATCTGGAACAAATACTTTCACCCATTCAGGACTGATTTTTTTCTTTGTGACAACTTTTCTATCCTCTGTCACTTTCTTTTTACAATTTTTTTTTTCTTTGAGATGGAGTTTTGCTCATTGCCCAGGCTGGAGTGCAGTGGTGCAATCTCGGCTCACTGCAATCTCCCCTTCCTGGGTTCAAGCGATTCTCCTGCCTCAGCCTCCTGAGTAGCTGGGACTTGGAATCGACCCAAAAGCCCATCAGTGATAGACTAGATAAAGAAAATGTGGCACATATGCACCATAGAATACTATGCAGCCTTAAAAAAGGATGAGTTCATGTCCTTTGCAGGTACATGGATGAAACTGGAAACCATCATTTATCAGCAAACTAACACAGGAACAGAAAATCAAACACCACATATTCTCACTCATAAGTGGGATTTGAACAATGAGAACACATGGACTCAGGGAGGGGAACATCATACACTGGGGCCTTTAGGGGGTGGGGGGCAAGGGAAGGGATAGCATTAGGATAACTACCTAATGTAGATGATGGGGTGATGGATGCAGCAAACTACCATGGCATGTGTATAACTATATAGCAAACCTGCATGTTCTGCATATGTACCCCAAAACCTAAAGTATAAAAACTCTCAAGCCCTTGCCATGTATTATTTTCTGCTAATCCACTAGATGGACTGAAAAAAGGTCATGCAAGATCATGCAATCCTAGGTACAGTAAAAAATTGAGGACCTATAGATCTCTTTGCCTTGCCTTTTGCTTTTTCTATTCCCTGTCTTTGAGTGGTTAAAAGTTAAATAGAAAATTGTAGAAATAAAGGGTAAGCATAAAGCTAAATAACTGACTATAGGTCATGTTTAACCACAGTATTCCTTGGTAAAATTTAAAAATTACTAGTTGGTTTTGTTTATAGTATATTCCCATAACTTAGAGTGGCAGATGGCATATAATACATGCTCAATAAATATTTGCTTGGTGAATGAACCAGGGCTCAACCATTATTTATGTATTTTTCTCCCTGAGAGTTGAAGTTTGCTGAGGCAGGTTCTGTACCTATGCATCTTTGTGGTCTAAAACAGCCTGACCGCCAGTGGATTCTCCATGTTTGCAATGACAAAAATAAAATGGAATTCGGTTTTATTATATCCATTGACTTTTCTATGTATTTTCTTATGCCCATCTTGTTTTATTTAGGAAGTTTAATTTCTCTTTAAACTGATTCCTTAGGAAATCGGTGTTCCCAGCTGAGACCCTGGAACAGGATTAATCATTTACATCTGTTAAAAATAAAAATGAAGAATATCAGAGTTATGATATACTTATTGAGAACCTTTTTGAAGATGCTTGTCTCTAATTTCTTCAGCTGTAATGTTATCCATCTCTTCTGACAACTGCAAAAAAAGCAAGGAGTTAAACTTGCATCTTGTTTTGTCGTCGAACAACTTTTCAAATATTCATCAGCCCTTTGAACATCATCTTTAAAATACCAGTTCATATATTTTGCTTGTTTTCTTAAATTTCATCTTTTTATCAATTTCCATGAGCTCTTTAAATATGGTGAAATTACTCTCTCTTACAAGGTAAAGCAAGATGGCTGAACAGAATCCTCCAGCAATCATCTGCCCTGCAGGAACAACAAATTGAACAACTATCCACATAAGAAGCACCTTCCTAAGAACCAAAAAATCAGGTGAGCAATCATAGTGCCTGGTGTTAACATCATATCAAGGAAGGAACTATTGAAGAGAGTAGGAAAGAAAATCTTGAACTGCCTATACCACCTCTCTCTCATCCCCAGGCAATGTGGCAGGAAGAAAGAATTTATGCATTTGAGGGAGGAAGAGCAAAGTGATTGGGGGACTTTGCATTGTAACTCTCTGCTCCCCTAACCTAGCGGAAAGCAACACAGGGCAGAATTTGGCCAGCACCCACAGAGGGAGCATTTAGACAAGCCCTAGCCAGAGGGGAATTGTCCATCCTAGCAGTCAGAACCTGATTCCAGCTAGCCCTACCACCATTGGCTAAAGCACTCTGGGGTCCTAATAAACTTGAAAGGCAGCCTAGCCCACAAGGACCACAATTCCTGGGCAAGTCCCGGTACTGTGCTGGGCTCAGAGCCAGTGGGCTCAGGGTACACATGGTCCAGTGAGACAGCAGCTGGGGTGGCCAAGGGAGTGCTTGCATCACCCCTCCCCCAACTTCAGGCAGTACAGCTCACAGCTCTAGGAAAAGAGAGAAGAACAAAGAGTACTTTCTGTTGCAACTTGGATACCAGCTTAGCCCCAGTAAAATAAAGCACCAAGCAGAGTCCTCAAGCCCCTACTCCTGGCACTATCTCCCAGATAACATTTTTAAACCAACATGGGGCCAGAAGAGAACCCATTGCCCTGAAGGAAAGGTTGCAATCCTGGCAGAATTCACCATCTGCTGACTAAAGAGCCCTTGGGCCTTGGGTAAAGATCAGTGGTAGCCAGTCAGTAGTGATTAGATCATGGGGGTGGCTCCCCAAGCTGTTCTCATGATAGTGAGTGAGTTTTCATGAGATCTGATGTTTTTACAAGCGTCTGGTATTTCCCCTGCTTTCCTTTCTCTCTCCTGCCACCATGTGAAGAAGGTCCTTGCTTCCCCTTTGCCTTCCACCATGATTCTAAGTTTCCCGAGGCCTTCCCAGCCATGTGGAACTGTGAGTCAATGAAACCTCTTTCCTTTGGTAGTATCTTTATAACAATGTGAGAATGGACTAATACACTTGGGTATCCAGCTCAGCCACAGTCAAATAAAGTGCACCTAGCAGACTCCTAGGTCCCTGATTCCAGACCTTAGCTCTTGGAGGGCATTTCTAGATCTGTCCTGGGCCAGAAGGGAACCTGCAGCTCTGAAGGGGGAGAACCAGGCTTGCTAGGACTCACCAACTGCTGACTAAAGACCCCTTGGGCCTTGAATAAACATCAGTGGTAGCCAGAGTACATACACCACTGGCCTGGGGCAGTGGTGGCCATGAGCAATAGCCCTTCTGCTTACAAAAAGAGAAAAGCAGAGAGGACTTAAGTCTTGCAACCTTGGTACCAGTTCAGCCCCAGTAAAATAAAGCACCAGGCAAATTCCTAAAACCCCTGACCCCAGGCCCCCATCTTTCAATGGAAGTTCTAAACCCACCCTGGGCCAGAAGGGAATGTGCCTCACTGGAAGGGGAAGACCTAGTCCTGGCAGGATTCAGGCAGTGGCGAGGAAGGGAAGGAAAGAGAAGGGATGGGAAGGGAAGGGAAGGGGGAGGGAAGGGAAGGAGAAAGGGCAGGAGAAGGGAAGGTAATTTTGAATTTACTATCCATTCTGCAAGAACTTCTAAAATACACTTAAAAGCAATAGCTGGAGTATTGATGCCTACACTTGTAAATGTTGTCTGCTCAACTAGAGAAAATATTAGCAGTAGCACACATCCTACAGGCAGTAAAATTATAACAAACTATCAAATGAAATGTTATCGTAGAAATTATTAATCATATTTTTTGCAGACTTGGAAGTGTTCCTAACCTGTTCATCTATCATTCTACATAAGAGATCAGATAAAAAATCATTTAAAAATTTGGATAAAATTACAGATCTAAGTGAAAATTGCACTTGCTCTGTTGAAATCTCATGCAAAAGGAAAAATCACAGTGCAGACTTCTGCCTTCTTACAGCAATTCGATTTTCTGTGTTAGAAAATTGGCTCTGACAGTTAAACCCTATTTTATCTTTGAAGTTACTACTAATTTATGACTCTTGCAGTTAAAGCTTTTTCTAAAAGGCAAGGAAATTGAGGATTAGCTATTTTTGTATCAGATGACCTGGAATTTCTCTATCACTATGGTGATTTCTGAAATGAAATTTCATAGGGCTTATGTTGTAAGTTTAATATTCAAAGAGAAATGTATTATTTGAACCTTTGAAAAGCTAAAAAATAAAATAAAATAAAGGTGGGGGGCATTGTTCAGGAGATCTCTTCCTAACTAGGCTTAGTAAATGAAAGTATGCAAAAGTCCAATTTGTAGCTTTGCAAGCATTTATATTTCTATTGTAATTTTGCAAGCATTTATCTTTCTATTAATGATGTGCCCACAGGGTAACAGATGTAATAAAACATAAAAACTTCTGGCCAGGCACGGTGGCTCATGCCCTGTAATCCCAGCACTTTGGGAGGCCCCAGTGGGAGGATCACCTTGCATCAGGAGTTCAAGACCAGCCTGGCCAACATGGTGAAACCCCATCTCCAAAAAAATGCCAAAATTAGTTGGGTATGATGGCAGGTGCCTGTAATCTCAGCTACTCAGGAGGCTGAGGTGGGAGAATCGCTTGAACCCTGGAGGCAAAGATTGCAGTGAGCTGAGATCATGCCACTGTACTCCAGCCTGAGTGACAGAGTGAGACTCCGTCTCAAAATAAATAAATAAATAAAAATAAAAACTTCTTTAGTATTAGTACAATAGATTTTACCATAGTTTGTTAATATATGTTTGTAATTAATGAAATTAAAGTCAAAGATGAAACCAAACATTTTTTTTCTATGATTGTAAAGGCCAGAATTCCTAACATCTCATATTCTCATTCACAGTCTTCGGGATGGAAGCCAACTTTTGTAATTTCATAATGAAAACCAATAAAACATCAATTTAAAAATAATAATAAAAGAACAACTTGTTGATGGTAACACAACAAAATTAGAGGCAATTAACTGATTTCAAATTACTATATTTCTAAATTATAGAAAACATTAAATTTAATTAAAATAGTTTTGGTCAGTGGAGGCTGAAAAGACAAAAAAGGATTTACGTCTCTTTCCACATTCTTTCTGGCTCCACAAACACCTTTGCAGCAGAATTTACATGGTTTGAATATTTATTTCCTCTCCAACTTTCATGTTGAAATGTATTCCCATTGTTGGAGATGGGGCCTGGTGGGAAGTGATTGGATTGTGGGGCGGATCCCTCATGGATGGCTTAGCACCATCCCCTTGGTGATGAGTGATTCTTGCTCAGTTCACATGAGATCGAATTGCTTAAAAGCATCTGATACCTCACTTTTCTCTCTCTTGCTCCCTCTTTCACCATATGGCGTGCCAGCTTTCCTTCCCTTCCACCACAATTGTAAGCTTCCTGAGGCCATCACCAGAAGCAGATGCTGGAGCCATACTTGTGCAGCCAGCAGAACTGTGAGTCAATTAAACTTCCTTTCTTTATAAACTACACAGTCTCAGGAATTCCTTTATAGTGACACAAAAACGACCTCACACAGAAAGTTGGTGCCAAGATGTGAAGCATTCTGTACAGATACCTGAAGATGTGGAAGTGGCTTTGGAACTTGGTAATGGTTATAAGAGTGTAGAGTGCTCAGAAGAAGACAGGAAAATGAGGGAACGTTTAGAACTTCTTAGAGACTGGCTAAATGGTTGTGACCAAAATGCTGATAGAGATATGGACAGTGAAGGCAAGGCTGATGTGGTCTCAAACAGAAATGAGAAAGTTATTGGGAACTGGAGTAAAGGTCATCCCTATTATGCCCTAGCAGAGAACTTAGCTGCACTGTGTCCATGTCCCAGGAATCTGTGGAATTTTGGACTTAAGAGTGAAGACTTAAGGTATCCGGCAGAAAAAATTTCTAAGCATCAAAGCATTCAAGAAATGACATGACTGGTTCTAACATGCTATTATCAGATGTGGGTGTAAAGGAATGATTTAAAGTTGGAACTTATATTTAAAAGGGAAGCAGAGCATAGAAGTCTGAAACATTTGCAGCCTGGCCCTGTGGTAGAGAAAGAATTTAAGCACACTGTGGAGCAATCACTTGCTAGAGAGATTAACATAACTAAAAGAGAGCCAAGTGCTATTATCCAAGACAATGAGAAAAAGGCCTCAAAGGCATTTCAGAAGTATTTCAGATAGCCCCTCCAATTACAGGCCCACAGGCCTAGGAGGAATGAATGATTTCAGGGAGCAAGCCCAGGGTCTTACCACCCTGTTCAGCCTCAAGACACTGCACCTTGTATCTCAGCTACTCCGGCTCCAGCCTTGGTTCAAAAAAACCCAAGTACAGCTCAGGCTGCAGCTCCAGAGGGTGCAAGCTGTCAGCCTTGGTGTTTTCCACAGGGTGTTAAGTCTGCAGACGCTCAGAATGCAAGTGTGAAAGAGGATTGGCAGCTTCCACCTGGATATCAGAGGATATATGAAGAAGCCTGGGTGCCCAGGCAGAAGACTGCTACAGGGGTGGAGCCATCACAGAGAAACTCTACTATCATAATGCTGAGGGGCAGTGTGGGGTTAGAGGCCCCACACAGAGTCCCCACTGGGGCACTGCCTAGTGAAGCTGCAGGAAGGAGATCATCATCCTCCAGATTCCAGAATGGTAGATTCACCTGCAGCTTGCACCCTCTGCCTGGAAAAGCTGCAGGCACTCAACTTCAACCCATGATAGCAGCCATGTGGACTGCATTCTGCAAAGCCACAGAGGCAGAGCTGTCCAAGACCTTGGGAGCCCACCCCTTGCACCAGTGTGCCCTGGATGCAGGATATGGAGTCAAGGATTATGTTGGAGCTTTAAGATTTAATGCCTAGCCTGCTGGGTTTCAAACTTGCATGGGGCCTATTACTCCTTTCTTTTGGCCAATTTCTCCCTTTTGGAATGAGAATGTTTACCCAATGCCTGCACTGCCACTGTATCTTGGAAGTAAATAACTTGTTTTTTTATTTTACAGGCTCATAGGTGGAAGAAACTTAGCCTTGAATTTCAGATGAGACTTTGGACTTTGGGATTTTTTAGTTGAGGCTGGAATGAATTAAGACTTTTAGGGACTATTGTAAAATCATAATTATATTTTGAAATATGAGAAGGATGTGAGATTTGGGAGGCTTGGAATGATATGATTTGGATGTTTGTCTCCTACAAATCTCATGTTAAAATGTGATGCCCAGTAATGTATATAGGGCCTGGTGGGAAGTGATTGGATTGTGGAGGTAGATCCTTCATGGCTGGCTTAGTACCATCCCCTTTGTGATGACTGAGTTCTTGCTAAGTTAGTTCACATGAGATCTGGTTGTTTAAAATAGTTTTTCTCAGACCTCCCCCTTCTCTCCCTTACTTCCTCTCTTGCCATGTGACATGCTAGCTCCCCTTCCCTTCTGCCATCCCTGAGGCCCCCACCAAAAGCAGATATTAGAGCCATGCTTGTATAGCCTGCAGAACTGTGAGCCAATGAAACCTCTTTTCTTTATAAATTACCTGGTATTCTTTTATTCCAATGCAAGAATGGCCTAATACAACAGTATCATTCAACATGACAGTTAAATCCAAGTTCATGCAATTCCCAGACATTTATAGAAACTAGCATGCCACATAAGTTTTCGTTTATCTATTTGTTTTTTAGAGACAGGGTCTCACTCTTTTGCTCAGGCTGAAGTGCAGTGGCATGATGATAGCTCACTACAGGCTTGAACTCTTGGGCTCAAGCAAATCTCCTGCTTCGGCCTCCTGAGCTGCTAGGACTACAGGCATGTGTCTCTAAGGCTCGGTTAATTATTATTATTGTTATTACTATTATTATTATGAGACAGGGTCCCGCTATGGTGCTCATGCTACTCTCAAACTCTTGCCCTCAAGCAATCCTCCTGCTTTAGCCTCCCAAAGCACTGGAATTATAGGCATGAGCCACTGCTTTTGGCCTAAATAAACTTTTAAATCAATTCTGCAGGCACAAAGCTAAGCAAAATCCCTTGATACTTGCTTTAGTTGCGACAGAACGCTGAAGTGCTGACTACTGCATAGAAATGTACTATAGGAATCAGCAGACTTATTTCTGGCACAATTTTCAATCATCTTGGTGACTTCTGTCACATGCCATTTGGTTTCAGGTGTGTTAGCGAAATAAAACCACAGAAAAACCTCTAGCATGTCGAAATGGTTACACAATGCATCATGAAAATGTGGAAACAGGTTACAAAAACTGTCATATTTTGAAAATTTATATCTAACACACACCATGCAATGTCGTTTTGCTACTCAAAAGTGAATTACAAAATTTATAAAAATGTATTAATTTTTAGAGTAATCACTGGCCAGGAGGTCCAGAAACTCAAAACAATTAAGTCCTGTAATGTTGTCTTTTATTCAAACTCGAAGATGTATCTCTGCCTATACTTATAGCCTCAATTAGAGAGAAAGTCAACCGGGAGGCCCTTTCTGAAAGTGAAGCCAAAAACTCTTCACATCCACTTCCCCATCTCAGCCGCAGTGACCACTCTCCAACATAATCCCTCAATTATAGCTGGATGGAGTTCTTTATACTCCCTAGCATCTCCATACTTTAAATTTTACAACTTTCCCGCAAATGGATAGCACACCATGTTTCAAAGGCTGATTCAAACTCCACGTCTTCCAGGAAGTTTTTTCTAACTCTGTCTCTTGATTTCCAACAACATTTGTAGTTCGTAATACAAATTTTTGTTCATTCTACCTTCCAAGTTCGTCTTTCTGCTTATCCTAATATGAAGACCAGGACTAGGGCAAGGTGTTCAGCACACACAGTAGGCACTGAATTAATAATCTGCCGACCCGTATTTGATGCAACTCAAACACTGCTCTCGAGGGATTTTCTCAGTCATACTCATTCCTAAATTGGGTAACGAACGGGTCGGCAAGGCCCCGGGACTACAAGTCCCAGCGGCCCGCGCGGCCCCGGCTCTGGTTATCCCAACCCCGCTGGTTCGCCCCACGGAGCACAGCTCCACAAAAATGCAGGAATGTCTGAGAGGGAAAAATCAAAGGAACCTTCACCAGCAGTCCAATATTCACCTGGACGGGCAGTGCACTTTTGTTACGTCTGGGCAGCGCAAGCAGAGCGCACCATCTACCACCTCAGGCTAGGACGATCACTAACCGTCCCACCGCATCCGGCGCCCGCCACAAGGCGTCCGCGGGCTGCATGGCGCAGCCGCCCAGGAGCGTGCGCGCTGCGGCCCCTGACCTGCCGGGGCCCAGCGGGGCGGAGCGCGCGCTTCCGGGAATCTTCGGTGCGTGAGGTCTCTTCGCCTCCTGGATATATCACCTTCGCCTTCGCTCTGCCTGGGCGCGTGTGAATTGTAGCGTACCCTGGAGTCTGTTCCGGAGGAGGCCTGAGAGCTGAGTTGCCTGAGGCGTGGGGCCCGCACCCCTCTCGGCGTGGTGAAGAAAAACAGTATCCCCAGCGGGTGAGTACCGGCCGCGAGCTCCCGGCTGAGCTGGCGTCCCCGAGGAGAACGCTGCGGGGCCCGGCCATGAGAAGACCGGTCACCCGTGCTGGGCGTGGAGGCGCAAGGCCGGGGGACGCTGGCGGGCAGGTTGCACGGGTTACAGCGTCCCGGGATCTGCTTTCTCTTTCCCATACCCCCTGAGTTGCCAGGAAAAGAGGGGTGCTTTGACTTCAAGTGATTCCATTGTGGCTTCCAAAAGAGCTCCCTAGGCGGTTCCTTTTATTTCCAGAGCTTGCTGTTAGCGTATTAATGTACTATGTTTAAAGTCTTAAAATAGGGCGTGCTGGACACGCTCACCCACGTGCCGTCATTCATTGCTTCATAAACAGAGAACATGCCCCATTGCTTTTCTCCCATTGCCTCGCTCCGAGTTAAAATAACGAGTTAAACTAAACGTGATGCGGTTGGGAACTTGTTCAGGGAAACCGGGTGGGACGAACCTCGGAAACTTGCTAGTGTGGAGAGCCGCACAGTGGCGTCCTGTAGCTTTCACTCAGGCTTTCCACAGTGTTTAACTGCGTTCTGCGTCAGTCTTTGTGCTTGGCATTTAATTCTGGAAAAACTTAGGTGTTTCAACTTTGGATAGCCTTGTACATTGGGAAAGGAGAGGTGTGGAAATAAACTGCTGCAAAAATAATGTTCCAGGTTATATGGATACATTTTGGCATTAGTAGAAGTGGAACTCACGTTCCACTCACTTTGTAATTGAAATACGTACTATTAAATGTGTCCATACTTAAAAATCATTTTAAAATCATTCGCCCAAATTGTCGTTCTGAATGAAATCCTTGATGGCTCTCCATCTATTTTCCAGGGCCCATCTGGTATAGCAGTTTAGAGACAACGATAGTGGAGAGAGAAGAAAACACAAGAAATGCTTTCCTTAAATAGCAGTGTAGCAGACTAAACAGAGTATGTGTGCATGTTGCAAATATATTAATTTGTGATGCTTCTTAAGAACACCTAACTTCTCAAGTTATTATAAAGTGGTATTTTAAAAAATACATATAGCATATCTATTTATATATAGTGATGTATTATATCTACACCTAAGTGTTATGAAGCATATAAGCCCAAGTAATGAACAGACTAAATTGAGTTACTGTAGGATTTGAGGTACAATACTAGAGAGTTTGTATGTAGTTCAGAAGGATAGAAAAATACAAATCAACCCTAAATATTTTCAAGTTTAAAGAGTATTTTGTGCTTTTGGGAAATAGAGGGAAGTAGTATCGGTTCAGTAGATAACCTCAGGCTAGTGGGCCACATCTCACTTCAGAAGTGTTTTGGTTCCATCTTTTT